>JAWPHD010015002.1:0-57860 GCA_037043455.1 Cyrtodaria siliqua | reverse complement strand
CCTATTGGACATTGAACATTGGATATTGACAATGGCGAATCTCCAATATCAAAATAATTTTACTATGGACATTGGCGAATCTCCAATATCAAAATAATTTGGCTTTGGACAATGGCGAACTATTTTGATAGGCCATAATGCATTGCGACAACAGGACTTCCGGTTGAAAAATCATGGCTGCCCGTAGTACATCGCCGATGTTGCGTGGTAAACAAAAGGCGTTAACAAGTGATTTCTGTTGCGTTTCAGGCTGTTCAATTAGTCGTGGAAAATGTTGATTAATTGACAAACAAGTATCATTCTATAGTTTGTTACCCGAAAAACTAATCAAGAAAGATTTTGTGGTTTCAACGAATACGCCGAAATGTACTGATTGAAATTCCGCCAGCCGAAGGCGAACCGTCATTTAAATTGAAGACGGTTGAAGTGCCGTATGAACCAAATAAATGGTCAATGATGTGTTCCTGGAGTTTTGTCGGAGGTCAGTAACTAAAGATATGGTTTAATTCATTTTTTTCAAAACAACAAAATGGCACTTTTCAATTTGAGTTTCACTTGTGACAAGTTCACTTGTGACAAGATCTACCACCAGCCAACTACCTCTGTGACTGTGTAAATTAGATTGGTCAAGTACCAACTATATCATATATGTTCTCACAGCTCTGCCAAAATATATGGAACTATATTATCGTGATTATCTCACTCTGGAATTGTGGAGGAATTCCAAACTTGTTGTGGGCAGTTTGTAATATTTTACGGTTTATAAATAGATTGATGTATCATTGTCCAGTCGGTTAGCTCTTGTCATCTGAACAGTAGTCCGAGGCTCATATTTTGCTATTGTTATTACATATATGCTAAATACTTAGTAATTTAATGTAAGCAGACTTGGCTGGTTAGCTCAGTGCTTCTCTCCAAATGCAACCCGGTTTCGAATCCCAGGTTGGTAAATATTTAAGTTGGTCGATATGTCAGAGTGGCGAGTTGTCTCCGAGTAATCCACAGTAAGACCACCCTAGGCCACCATAGGCCACCATATGTGCAGTCGGTTAAAAGCTTACATGAACATTTTCTATGTGTTGCCAAATTTAACTAAAGAGCATTATTGTTATTTATAATTAGTAAATACTAACAGTGGATAATATATTCTTTTTTTCTTTTACAGGGAAGAAAGTTGATATTCCTGACCACCCTATATATGCACCAACAGCATTTGATAGAAATCAAACTTCAAAAAGAGTAACACAAAGCGCCCAGAAAGCAGGTATTTGTCTATATTTCATTCCACTAAAAGTCAACCAAGCCAAATGAATACAACTTCATTAATGGATTTGATTTCTGCAAGCGCCACACAAATATGTGCTAACAAACTTGCCATTTACTTGCGGTATAAATGAGTCTACGCCTGTATGTCCATACATTAAACCAGTCGCCTTACATACATTTATATATAACCCAAATTGGTTAACAATGTGTTGGAAAAGTGCGGTAACCACCGTGCAAGCAATTGTATTCACAATACTACAGCAATGACTTGAGTAGCATAACATACTAGGATATTGTGCCTTATCAAATGTTTAATGTGTCATTTTATTGTCGCCTGAGTAATGTAGGTACTAGAGTGTTGACAAGGCATTTTTCATTAAAGGGACATACGGCAATCACGTTTGTTTTTTTAAACATTTTATTTATATGCAAACAGGTTTAAAGTAAAACTGACACTGGATGAATGCATCAAGACGCTAATTTCAGTGATTAATAAACACTTCAAAATTGACATATGTCCTTTAAAATCAAAGGTCATAAGTCTGTTTTTTATTAACCCTTATTGGTCCTGTTCAAACTCATCCGAGCTTACATTGATTTAAAAAAAATCTTGTCAGGCTTTGTAAAGATCAGATTCAAAATGTTTAAAGAGCTACCGGAGTACCAGTATAGCAGGGTATTAGTTGCATGCGTTATATATTAGGCTGCCACAGCTTTTACAGAATTGATTTTGGTTTGCAGGGCAAGTCAATATAAACCTATCATCTGACAAGTCCTCTAGGAAGAGGAAAGCACCCAAGCTCCACACTAATAGTCTCCCACTGGTCTCCCAAAAAGGCTGAACTTTGAGAACGTAACTAATGTGCCTACAGATCATGATTGCCATGATTATGTAAAGACAACAAATACAGTGACAGGCAATGTCACCAGGCCACTTGAATGTGAAATTGAGAGTTTGCAGGAAGAGAACTTGAAGTTTCAATTTTGGACAAATTTGCCCAATTATGTGGTGTTCATGGCTCTGAGCACATACATAAGAACCAGATAATCTCTGTTACTGGAGAGGTAGTTCTGCAAATGATACAAATTCATCTTCATCAAAGCAATTTTTTCTTCGAAGACGAGTTCTTCATTGTGTTAGTGAAATTGAAAACAGGAAATTTCAATGAAGATTTGGCCCAAACATTCGACACAAATGCTGGACACATCTCATCAATATTTTCAACCTGGATCAATTTCCTAAGTATTGAATTAAAACTACTAAATTTTCCCGTTTCCAAACGCTTTGAAACGGGCGTTTCTAAACGCGTGTAGTGCGCATACGCAGAGTTTGAAAACGAGTTTTTGAGTTTTTATCCGTTTCTTTATTTTGACCAATCAGATAAAGATGGCATAATTAGATAATTCTCATCTACGATCGATTATTTTAAGAGTGTTTGATTGATACAGCAAATAAAACAAACATTTATATTAATTACAAACAATAGTTGAGGCATTAATATGTTAATTTCTATGTGCAAACCCCATGCGTTCACCCACCATTAATATTCATGCCACCGTCGACAATGGTCGAGTTAATATATATATAACTAAATACAATGTTTAATTTTCGATATGCAACAACTGTTTTACTGCCATAAACACCCGACATCGGATATCGCTAATTGTTAATTCTAAGCTCGCGTAGTGTGTACAAGCACACTGCGATTTAATTACTCGATATCAGTAATGAGATATTTTCATAATATAGTTTAATAGCTTTTTTAAGTCTCATCACAGTACACTATTATCTACAGTACAACAATTAATAAAATACAGTCTTCTATTATTTTTTTTTATAGACTATACAATATACAATATCAATATACATATGACTGTTCACAATGTGAAAATATTGCGCAATTGATTCTGAACCGACTGCCACAGCCGTGTCATAAGACTCACAAAAAGCAACAGCAGTAGGTCCAGTAGTCAATGCATACACATATATCACTGTTTTAATTTATCAAATCATTTTCTATGAATATTATTATCACACACATTTATACATAGTAATAACTGAGCTGTCGGTGCTAATCTTGACATGTTGTCTTAAAAGTACTTAAAATATAAATATTAATATGTGAGTTAGAGAAACCTTAAAAAATAGTATTAAAAAATCAGATAACAACCCAGATCAGATCTGGAGTGTGCTGATTAGCACCGACTTCTCAACGTCGTTATAAAACTTTATTTCTTATCTAATAATGATTGCACTATTTACAGCAAAAAATATGATGAAATTAACTTTAAAAAAGAACGCGTACCAGCTTACTACAAGTAAAATAAATAATAATAATAACACATAATTAAGAATATAAAACAGAGTTTCGCTTTTTGAGAATACGTATCATATCTTTATTGGAAAATAAAAATAAAATTGTTTCTGTTTCGCTTACATCTATAAAATTTGGATATATACAGACAATGCTTTATCAAATAAGAGTTTTCTAATATCACCATACATAGCATATTCTAAAACAGCATGCATCTCGTCCTCAACCTTGTGAATACAAAATGGACAAAAACGCTCATTTTCTGCAATAGTTTCATATCGGCCTGTTTCGATTCTCATCGGTGCCACACCACACCTAAACTTTGCAAATGCAGCTCTGTGCTGTAAAGGTAATATAAGTTTGCAATATGATTCACCTTCATATTCTGATTTAAATAACCTGTATGTTCTTAACTTGTTTGTACCTACTCCACTTACTCCTGTTTATACTATTCTTCCAATCTATTACATATAAATCCATTAGAGCCGTTGTAACATCTTCAATAAATTTTAGCTTTGGAAAGGAAAAATTTATGTTCGTGTATGCATCTAAGCCAATACTTTTAAACTTATCAACAACATAGTGGAACCAATTTTTACAATTTCGGTTAGCTTTATAATAAGCCCAATCAAAAATACGTTTATTTATCCTTGTATTGTTAAGATTTACATTACGACTCCAATGGTAACACACATTTTTCCATTGTCTAATACAAGGAGGTATCCAACCCATATCACCAGATAACGCGGCCACTGGAGTGTATTTGCCTACTCCTAAGTAAAACCTCATGGCTCTATGTTGTATAGCATTTATTTAGGACAATGATTTATATCCCCATATAGAAGCTCCATATGAAATAACAGCCAGACAAGAGAATCATACAGTTTTGTATAAACATCAAAGGGCATACCACCCATACTTTTATATTTAGCTATAAGAAAACATAAAGCTCTACTAGCACTTTGAGAAACGAGTTTAGCTGTAATGGAATAATCCAAATATTCAGTCAGAGTTAGACCAAGATAAACATATCGGTCAATGGTATTAGGTCCACACATAAAAATACAATTTGTCCTTTGGACATAATTTGGTCTAAAGTGAACAACATTACTTTTATTATTATGTATAGACATTCTATTACTATCACACCAGTTATGAAGTTCATGTAATATAAATTGAAGATCGTGCTCACTATCGGCAATTAGGACAATATCATCAGCGTATAATAATATACACACCTCTATACCTTTCCCCAGTGATTTGATTTTAAATGCCAAATCATTAATAAACAAGTTAAAAAGTATAGGAGACAGAGGACAGCCTTGCCTTAAACCAGCATTAACGTTGAACCAATCGGTTGAAAAATTGTTCACTCTTACACATGATGATATATAAAGACTTAACTGCTATCAACATTTTACTAGAAACGCCACTATCTTGAAGTCTCTTCCAAAGTTTTTCTCTGTTGATAAAATCATATGCTTTACGAAAATCTATAAAGAACAAAATGTTGATAACTTAAGCTCATTTCTAGTTTCTATAATATTTGTTAATAAGGCAATATGATCTACGGTGCTGCGATTTTTTCTAAAACCGTTTTGCTCATCGACACTTTTATTATCAACTTCAGACCGTATAGAAAGTCTATTATTCAACACTGAACTATAAAGTTTATACATAGACGAAGCTAATGTTATTCCCCTGTAAGATAGGGGGTCTCTTGGATCAGCGGAGCTTGTCTTCGGAATAGGATTAATAATACTTTTACCACAAATTGTAGGAAGTGTACCGGTTTCAAAGCAGACATTAAATAAGGCATGCAGAAATAATACAGATGTATCACAAAAAAACGAATTTAAATGATCTTATACAATAACGAAACTGACAGGACGCCGCGAGTTTAAATAAAGAAGAAATAAGATAAACTTATTAACTTTGAAGAACTCGATTTCCTATTATATTATTTTTTTAAACTTTACCGATTTTAATAACAAAAACACGTTATCATATCTTTGAAAATGGGCGAAATGATTATATCTGGTTTACTTATAATTTATTCCTCATTATTTGTACAACATGGTACAACATGGTATGCGCCCACAATACATGAAAAGGTACAAGAACGAAAGTAAACACAAGAAATCCGCGGATTCACATGTCTCGCTAAACGGGGGCTGGACTTAAGAATAAAAAGGTCAATGATGCTTAAATGAAAGTTTGTAAACCTTTTAGTAACTAAAATCAATGGAGTTTGCTTAGATGACATTTAAGTGTATTTGTTTAAAAACAAAATGCCAGTTTTATTAAAAACAAGAGGCCCAAGAGGGCCTGTGGACGCTCTACTGACTAAAACGGCTCTTATATCAGGGGTTGTCGATATAAAATTCCCGTACTTCTTTTTAAACATTGCAAAAACAACAGGGATAGGAGGGCCTTAGATCGCTCACCTGGTAATCATGGGCAATAAGTCTGCTGTGTCTAGTCTGGCATGGGTATTTTTTAATTTGTCCCACTTTCTTCTATGAATGTAATTTCATAAAAATGGGTGGGTGGGGGATGGGGAGGGGTGTTATATTAACTTTCTAAACAAATATGGTAAAGATCAGATAACAAAATAAAGTAACTACAGATTTAACAAAGGAAAATACAATATAGCATTTTTCAACAAATCAAGGGTCATAACTCTGTCTTTACTAACAATATCTAGCTTGTTTTCGAACTTGTCAAACATTTCATTGATATACCGCGCTTTGCACAACTAGACATTATACTGAGGCTTTCTGCCAAATTTTGTAGAAATCCAACAAGCCGTTTAGGAAGAGTAGCGCCGACAAGAAATTTAAAGTAGAAATGTCAAAAGGGCCATAACTCCGTCATAAATCAGCGAACTGGAACAAAAACGCGATATGCACAACTAGACATCTTACCAATGTTTCCTGCTAACATGGCGTTAACACAAAAATAAAAAATAAAATAAAAAATAAAAAAAATATAATAATAAAAAAAAACATCTAAAAATAAATACATATATATTAAAAAAAAATTAAACAAAAAATATACTAAAAAAAAAGAAAGAAAAAAAAAGGAAAAACATCTGGTAAAGTTTGGTAAAGATCAGATGAAAACTGAAAGTCCTTAATATCGTATTAACGAGGCAAAATATAACATTTTTAACTAAATCAAGGGCCATAACTCCGTTGTTACTTTTCCGATCTGGCTGATTTTCGAACTTTTCCCAGTTTTCATTGATATTAACAATCTGTTAAAGTTTGGTAAAGATCGGATGAAAAAAGAAGGCCCTTGGCCAGTAGAGCTAAAAATCATCAGTTCCAAAAAGTAGGTCAAGGTCATAGATGAAATCCATGCGTCCAAAAAGATGCACTACCCAAGACACAACTATGTCAAAATAGAATATTTTTTCTTCCAAACATTAAGCTATAAATTAGGTTTAAAACATCTAGCGCATAATTATAGTTCATGAGAAAATGATGTAAATGTAACAATTAAAATTATCTGCCCTTTGTTTGGATGGTCAAGGTCACATCCACATTTGCTTTCTCACATTGCAATGGACCACTCAAGATACAACTATAAGCAAAGTTTGAAATGTCTTAGTGCATACAGTTTGTGAAAAAGTGACCTAAACGCCAAAGTTGAAGGTAAAAATTATAAGGTTATCTGCCCATTTGCTTGGAGAGTCAAGACTGATAAAAGGTCACATTCACATCTGTTTTGTCACATTGTGATGTACCACCCTAGATACAACTATAAACAAAGTTTGAAAGGTGTAGTGCATACAGTTTGCGCGAAATTGACCTCAACGCAAAAGGGTCAAGGTCACTTCCACATTTGCTTTATCATGTTGCGATGTACCACTCAAGATACAACTATAAGCAAAGTTTTAAACGTCTAGTGCATACAGTTTGTGAAAAAGTGACCTAAACGCAAAACTTGAACATAAACATTATTAAGTTATCTTCCCTTTGCTTGGAGCGTCACGGTCTCTTGCATATTTGCTTTGTCACGATGCGATGTACCACCCAAGATACAACAATAAGCAAAGCTTGAAAGGTCTAGTGTATACAGATTGTGAGAAAAATGACCGAAACACAAAACTTGAATGTTGACTCCGCCGCCGCCGCCGCCGCCGCCGGAAAAGCAACACCTATGTCTCTTGTTTTCTTCGAAAAGGCGAGACAAAAATTAATAATGTGTTATACGCCTTACAATGGTCACCAGGCAGAACACAACTGATGATCGGTTTACTACAACTGAACGGCAGGTCGATGGGAATAACAATTACCTTAAATTGTTAGCATACCATAGTATAGATATCGAAGCCAGATCTAGACGTAACATTTTGATATTGTATGGCCTAGCAGACTGTGTAAACGAGGATAAACATGATGTACAGCGTGAATTCCTTCAGGATCATTTTGAAATCGACATATCAACCATGTGCATCCAGAGAGTCCATAGACTAGGCTCAATACACAATGCTGGAAGGTTCACGCAATCCCCTCGCCGACCCATTATAGCGGCATTTCGAGACTACAGAGACACCGAATATATTTTGGGTCAAGCACGGTGCCTATATGGTACACGCTTTGGAGTGGATCGTGACTATCCCAAAGAAATATCAGAGGCCAGGAAGCGGTTATGGGATAGATTCAACACAGAGACCATATCAAATGTAAAGCTACTCTATCCAGTAAAGCTTATAGTTAATGGCAATGTGGTAGCGGATGTATTCCCCGAGTGGCAAGACCTCTTGAGACGTGACAGGTGCACAATTTTTAAGCAGCAAATTGCTCGCGGAAATGTCATGAACGTTAATCTAAGAATATATTCAGCTACAACGGCCGTAGATTCGAGTAGCTGGCATACTAGCGCTTCATACAGACAAGCTGATACGACAGGGACCTGCGAGTATTCGCCTTCTGTAACGAACATACGTGATTCGAACAGTATCGAACTGTTGTACCTGCGTCCCTGTCGGAGGCCTCACTCTGGTGACGTCAGGGGATTGACCTTCGTCAAGGCAAGAGTCAGCCAATAGTCGGCCAGCAATAAGCCATGTGAATCCAATCCGGTTGAGCTCCGACGAATCAGTACAATACTCTTTCTCTTCAACCTCAACCACCGAACCAACAACAACACGTCTGATCGTCCCTGTACATCACGTATACATTGGTTCAGAGGAGCTTGGAGCATTCTAGGTAAGTAGACCGTTACCTAGACATTATTGTGCGTTGGTCTATAGCGCGGGTATTCACTCGTACATCATTTGGCGCTGCGAATTAGCGAAAGTCGAGGCGTTATTCAGATAAAAATTATCTGGGTCACGCGCCATTTTTAAAAAATACGCACACGTGTGCATTTCATTACAAATTCATGTCATCCGTTCTATAATTGTTATTATTTCACAAGATGTTGTGGAATAATATTATGTCGGATTACTGTGGATGCAAACAATATTAATTGCCGGATAAATATTTAATTTATACGGTGTCATTGACGAATATTACTCGTCAATTATTTTGTTGTTGAAAAACCAACAATGAAATATTTCAGTCGATATTGAGATATTATTATTATTTCAATATTTTTTCCATCATGTCCATGAATATATATACATGCACAGCAGATGAGTCTTTACCACAAATAGGTAAAACAACTGCCTCAAAACTCATTGAGTTAAGAGATTCTGTCCTCGGAGGCCACCGAGGAGAATTGTCTATAAATAAACTAGCCACGATCCGGCTAACGCCTGAAGAATGGCAACAACACATAGACGATGGCCTTATGTCTATAGACATGCCCCAAGATATGGCACCTTTCAAGGCCACAGTTGACTCGCCAGCCGGGAGTCGAACCAGCTCACCAACAGGAGTCCAAAGACACCTGTTGATACTCTATCTGCACACCAAGTTTTGGTAAGGAAAGATGAGAATATAGCAGCCGACATACAGGATCGGTTACATTCAGCGGAGGCTGAAAAAACTTCATTAAAAACAACAGTCACGTCGTTAGACACAAAAATTAAAAAAACTAACGAGGTCTTTCATGAAATGTTCAACGTTTTTGAACAACTGCGGTCTAGTTTTAAAGACACCGTGTCCGAAATGAAAAAGGAATCTATTGCTTGACAAAATGCCATGCAAGTAGATATAAAGGCTCAAAATGACCGTTGCCGAGACCTCACGAATAGTGTGGGTACAATATAGTCTTCTTTGCAGTCGCTTGAACATGAACATCAGTCTCATGTTAAACAAAATCATGAAGACATACTGCAGCTGTCTGAAACATTTTGACACTATGAGCAAGGTCATGGGGAAGAAATAAGATGTTTAAAGGAGGTACAAAATACCTACATAGTTCAAACAAGGGAACAAATGTCTCAATTGAAAGACATGCAATACAAACACATGATTCAAACTGAAAATCTCTTAAAAAATGTGGAGTCAATATATATTAACACAGTTGAGAACATAACTCAACACGCACATTGGACGTCTTCAGGATTAATGGAGGCACCATTAAGTCCATTGGGATCACTTTTTCAATGTCCGCCACCCTCCTTAAAACAGAACTCAAAACAGAACACTGTAATAAAAGCAGAGTCTGGCCAAGCAGCTATGAAACAATTCATTGCAGACATGAGTTCTAAAATGCCTTCTAATGGGATTTATTCAAACCCAAAGTCGGACAAACCTCCACAAAACCTCTTCGTAAAGGAAGAGGACCGCAATGCGCGTGACAATCAACGCGTCGCAAACGGAAGCGCTCGCGCCGCGTCTGCTTCCGGTTATAGATCCAAATCAAACGGTCGAGAAACAATTTCAAAAGTAGACGCTAAGGGGGATTTTAATAAAAAGGGGAAAAGAAAGAGACCGACAAAACGACTAAACCTACGCATAGCCACCGACATTCAAGGCAAAAAGACAAACGCAGACGCTCACATTCCTCGTCTTCTTCCTCCACGGACACCGACAATAGACGTGACGACAAATCTAGAAGTAAAAAGAAGTCACGATCTTCTGACACCGACAGATCCGAGACATTAGTCTTCCACTAGTACTAGTAACTCTAGTACTAGTAGTTCAAGCTCCTCGAGTAGGGGTAGTTCACCGCCACCACCCAAAATGGAATTGTTTTCAGGGGAGGTTGGAAAAATGACTCCTACTGGCTATCGGGATAGACCACCTACTCCATACAACGACAGAGCGGGCTTATCTCGAAGTCTCAGTACTAGAAGTCAATCTCCAGGGGCTCAACAGTTACCTGATTTAAACGATCATGGACTAAGCAGGAAAACGACCCCCATCTAGTCCGTAACCCAAGGGGTCGTAACACTGAAGTGTAATAAAACTAGCGCAATGACTATAACTATAGACCTGGCAATTGACGGTAATATAGTTTCCGCAGTTGTTGATAGTGGTGCTATGGCAACACTTTTTCAAAAATTTATGGGTCACTAAAGGATAGGCCTAAGTGTCAACTTAAAGGCACTGGATCAGATATTGTAGAGGGATATTTTGTGCTAAATGTACCACTCACCATTGGCACACAAACGTTCTTGCATACAGTATGTATAGCACCAATTGATGATATTTGCATCCTGGGTTTAGATTTTCTAAAGCCCGCAGGCAGTATTATAGATTTAGCAAATAACACAATAACAATTGGCAGTGAGGTGATTCCAGCTAGGATCAAACTTGGACCTAGAATACAAGTCTCCAGGGTTATAATAAAAAAGAAAACAGTGTTGCCACCCAATATTGTTGGTTATATTAACGTGGCCCTTGAATCACCTATTGACGGTAGCTTCATAATTGAAGCAAAACCTTTCAAAAATGCACTGATCTCCACTTTTTATGGCAATGGATCATCCCTGACATTGAGAGTGATTAATGACACAAACAGTTATATAGCTTTCAAGAAGGATAGTGTAATAGGATGCGCAGAATCAGCATTCCGGGTGGACATGGATGGCCCGGATATCATTCCTGTTGGAAAGGTGGTTACACAACCAGTATCCGACACACATGAATTGCCAGAGCATCTAACGGAGATGTATTAAGGGGCAATCCCGAGCCTTTCGGAGGATGAGAGTTTAAGATTTAAAAATCTATTAATGGAGTTTCAATCTGTATTTTCCAAGAATGATATGGATAGCGGGTGCTTGGCAGGAGTGGAGCATAACATTGAAGTGTCAGATGCCACCCCGATGAAGGAAAAATTCAGAAGAACACCATTAATGTTCCAAGCACAAGAACAGGAATATCTGAATAAATTGCTCCAACAAGGTGTTCTTGAACCCTCTGCCTCTGAATGGTCATCCGCCCCTGTGCTGGTCCGGAAAAAGTCCGGTGATTTACGGTACTGCATTGACTACCGTGCACTAAATAGCAGGACCGTAAAAGATCACTACACTCTCCCGCTCATAGATGACTGTTTAGACTCATTATATGGCAAACAGTTGTTCTGTGTTATGGATCTTTGTAGTGGTTACTTTCAGATCCCCTTGGAAGCTAATTCTAAACGTTTAACATCTTTCGGTACACGATTTGGTAGTTTTCAGTGGACTCGCATGGCCATGGGATTATGAAACGCACCTGCCACCTTTCAGCGTGCAATGCAGCTAGTTATGAAGGTCTCACGTGGGAAGAACTAATTGTGTAAATGGACTATTTAATTCTTCTGGGAGTTGATTTTGACTGAATGCTGGGGTCACTACGGAAAGTATTCATGCGTTTTCGCGACCACAATTTGAAACTTAAAGCTAACAAATGTCAGTTTTTCAAAAAGGAAGTAGAGTTTCTGGAAAAACTGGTTAGCGAAGCCGGAATTTCAATTGCGCCTGACAAAATAAGTACAGTAATAAACTGGCCTGTCCCAAAGAATGCGAAACAAACGCTCTCATTTCTGGGCTATATGAATTACCACAGAAACCACATTCAAGACTTTGCGCAAGTTTCGGCGGTTCTATATGAATTGGCCCATGCTAAACAATTCTTTTGGAATGAAGACCATCAGAGATCTTTTGAAACTTGGAAAACACTTGCTACTTCAGCCCCACTCCTATCACACCCGTCACCCGATGGTCTATTTATTCTAGACACAGACGCTAGTTGAAATCAGATAGGTGCTGAATTGTCACAAGTACAAGACGGCGTGGTTAAGCCTATTTGCTATGCCAGTCACGTGTTAATGAAACAACACCGACATTACTGCACTACCCGCAAAGAGTTACTAGCCGTAGTCAAATTTTGTCGGCAGTTTCGACACTATTTATTAGGCCGGTTTTTTCTTATACGTACCGACCACCACAGCTAAGTATGGCTTACCCGGTTTAAACACATAGAAGGGCAGTTAGCGCGTTGGTTACTAGAATTGTCTTTATACAACTTCAAGATAATTCATCGCAAAGGGAGCGACCATGTAAATGCCGATGCATTTAGCCGCAGAAGTGATGACGTGCCCGCCTGCGATTGTTATGACGCAGGAAAAGACATAAAAAGTCTCCCATGTTACCCCTGTGCATATTGCAAACGTGCACACACACAGTGGGCGAGTTTTAACGATGATGTCGATGACGTAGTGCCCCTTGCAACTCCCACACCGGAAGCAAGCCCAAATTGTGTCGATAGTCTCTCATCTGTTCAACTTAGAGATACCCAATTAAATGACCCTGACCTTGGACTAGTCATGCAATGGTTAGAACACAAGTACGAACCTTCTATGAAGGAACTGAAACTCAGTAGTCCTGAAACTAGATCATTATGGTTAACTAAGTCTCAACTGAATTACAATCACGGAGTACTATACTACTCTTGGGAACGTGCTGACGAGTCAGTATCTTCTAACTGTCTAGTGGTCCCCAAAGAACTGCAAAAGACAATATTATTATTTTGTCATGATACCAAAGAATCTGGCCATTTGGGGGAGGTCAAAACACTAGAACGGTTAAAAGGCCGTTTTTACTGGTATGGAATGACCCGAGATAGCAATTTATATATTAAAAATTACTTTGTATGTAACAAAAATAAAAATTATCGAACGGCAAGAGGAGCCTTGGATTCATATCATGCCGGCTATCCAATGGAAAGAGTGCATTTGGATATTATCGGACCTTTTCACAAAAGTAGGTCCGGAAATCGATATATACTTGTCATGGTGGACCAGTTCAGTAAATGGGTCGAACTTACTGCACTGCCAGAACAAAATGCAGAACTTACTGCAAAAGCGTTCTTGCAGCGATTCATTGTTATATTTTGCTGTCCACTAGAAGTTCACACTGACCAGGGAAGAACCTTCGAAAGTAATTAATTTCAGGCTTTTTGTAAAGTACTGGAAATTACCAAAACTCGAACAACTCCCTACCACCCATCAGGAAATGGTCAGTGTGAGGTCTTCAACAGAACCATTTTACAAATGGTAAGGAGTTACATTGGCCGTGGATTGCAAGATTGGGACGAGCATCTGCCATTAATTGGAATGGCTCTTCATTCTATGAAAAACAGAGCTACTGGGTTTTCAGCAAACATGTTAATGCTGAGGAGAGAGACAATGCAACCCATTGATCTCATATTGATCCCCATGATCCCAGTGGCTGGGTCAGCAACCTCATTTCAAACTTTGATCATGTGCACCGTATAGCACGAGAAAGATTGAATGAAACTCAGCGTCAGAAGCCCGATTATGACGTCAGACTGAAGGAGAATATGTATGAAGTTGGTGATGTAGTTTATATGATAGACTCCTCCATCAGAATTGGATTAAGTAAAAAGCTGAGACCCCCATGGAAAGGGCTATTCCTGATTTTACGTGCTCGTCACCCTCTGTAAAACGTTACCAGTAAGACCAAAACAGCGTTAGTCCACCATGACAGGCTAAAACCTTGTAAGGACTCTGACCTCCCATTATGGCTGCAAAGACAAAGGCACAGCCTTCTTGAGTCTTTGCCCTTAACAAATGAGGGGGATGATGATGAACAAGAGACCCCCGTATCCCAACCATCAGCACAGTTTGATGCAGATGCAACATTGCCCTTCATGTTAGGTGATGATCCAGACGTCACTCTACCATACATGTGGGGGGAAGAGGAATTAGATGATGGGGGAAAAGGAATTAGATGATGGTGGTTCCGGCCCTTCTGTTGTTGAATTATACGACCCTGAGGGCGAACCTGAGCTAACCGACCCTGTCCCCGCTGTCGAAATGACAAGTAAAGGCAGGGCAGTTCGTCGTCCTGCCCGATTTCTTGATTAAATTATATTATGTCCGTGGGGTGCATTGGATTAGCTTGTATGTTTTGTTCATGCAACCCACATTACTGTATATGGGTATATTCAGGGGGATCAGTTGATAGTGCGGCTGCAACTGTTTGATTAGCTTGTATGTTTTGTTAAATATGTTGCACCCATACTACATGGCTAATTTAGTCCACATGTTATTGTCGTGGTCATGATGCCCGGATTAGCTTGTTTGTTTTGTCCGGATTACCGTGTTCATGGTTGCTATCATGTGAACATCTTTTCATTAATATTGTTTTGATTGACACTGTAGCTGCAGTTAGCTTGTATGTTTTGCTGTAATTCAGTGTTGTTCCGAAACAATACATGTAATCTGACCTCGTGTGAACTCGTCGTTCATGCTGGGTCAGATATTTGCATTTGTTTGTCGGAGTTTCATGATTTCAGTTTGTATTAGCTTGTATGTTGTTCAGACTGGGTCGTGGGATTCTTGGCAGAAATTTGCAGTATTATATATTTGTTCTTGCTGTCCAGTGCACGTCCAGTGTAGCTTGTATAGTTTGGCAGGGCGGCGCTGGATAGTTTGTGCAGATTGATAATACTTTTTAAATATACATCCACATAATCTGTAATAACTTTGTTGGTCTCATTTAGCCTTTGAGTTGCTGAGACTAACAACGTGACTCTTTTATATTTTTGGCTCTAGAAAAAAGCCCTGTCCCTCTCATTTAGCCTGTGTGTTGTGTGAAACTAACAGAGTTGTAACATAATCCATGACAGTAGTTGGACGTCGGTTGGTCTTAAATAGCCTGTGTGTTGTTGAGATTAACAAAGGTATTGTTGCATGTCTTGATGGTGTTAGAATAAATCTAAAATTGTTCTGCTCTTTAAATTGTTTAAATCAATTGCCGGTACAGGTCCTCAAAATGGACTTGTTTTTTAATTGTAGGCAACAATGAGCAGACCTGTCAAGCGATCGAAGTTTTCGGACGAATGTGAAGTGTGTCGAATCTCTTCCAATCACATTAAATAACATGTACTAAGGACACATGCACCTTGGTATGTGTGTCCCGCATCCGCATGCATGGATTGCCACCGCGCTGAAGGCTGTATTCAACAGCTAAGGAAATTTCATAGCAATCACGGAGTTGTCGAAGGAGACTCTCTTCTTGAGGCTTGGGCGCTCGCTGTCAATGGGTTGTTGTATTTCCTCATTCAGCACCTAGCCCTTGGGTCTCTGGCAGACCTCCCCCCAGTCTGTGGTGGGGTGTTAAGAATCAACCGACTGCTCGTTACTTAGCAGAGGGGTAGAACCCCCCCCCCCACCCCCGAAATGTAACCCACCTGTTGACCGTGGGTGGCGACCCGTGTCGTTGGAGAAGGGAGTCCTGGTGGTTGAGTGGCGTGGAGATCTGGTGGTTATCTCCACGTTGCAACACACCACTTTGGTCCGGACTTCAACTAGACGGGCGGTCAGATTTGGCCCGATCTGATCAATCGGTTTGTCACGCCTGCTATAAGAGATCCGACCTTATTATTCAGACAGTACCAGTACACTGTATCTTAACTTACTTTTTATATTGTTCTACTTTAAACATTATATAGATAGGGTCTTTTATGGCGGTGGCGCACGGGCTAATCATGTATTTCAAAACGCTATATGGCTATACTCATGCCACTTTTTAAGCGGAACATAAGTGCGGCTCTTTGACTTTTTAGTTAAGGGGTTATGTCCGCTGGGTGGTATGGGGGTCTGATGCGTTAGCTTTATATGAGTATACCTTCTACGTATTCTTGGCATTTTGCTGTTGGATATCCACAGCAAATGTCCCCTTGTTGGACTCCGAGGTGGGTGAGAAGCGTGGAAGATGAATTCTTAACGCCACATCATGGCATCACAAAACGCACAAACTACTAACAAACGGAAAAAAACAGAACATGAATCTGATACTGAGGAATCAGTCATCAATCAAGCCTTTCCTCGTTTTCTCATTATCGAATCGGAAAACGGGGAAAAACCTATTACAGATATGTCACCTTTCGTTATCGAGAAAACTGTCCATTCAATTGCTGGACATGTAAAACAAATTAAAAAATTAAAAAACAAAACTCTCCTGATTGAAACAGAAAAAAAATCTCATTCGGATAATTTATTAACACTTACAAAAATGTTAAATACCAAAGTAAAATGCTATCCTCACACCTCTATGAACATCTCCAAAGGCGTCATCAGGTCCCCGGATCTCTCCAGAGTACCTGAAGACGAAATTATTCACGAGCTTGCGCCACAGTTGGTAACTGCAGCTCGCCGAATAACCATCAAAAGGAATGACAAAATTATTAATACAAATACTATCATACTCACATTTGCAACACCCGTCTTACCAAAAACAATAAAGGTGGCATATCTGCAATTGCATGTTGACGCCTACATTCCAAACCCGTTACGTTGCTACAACTGCCAAGCCTTTGGGCACCACAACTTCAGGTGTACTAAAGAAGAACGTTGTGGTAAATGTGGTGACTCTGCATTCAAACATAACGAATCAGACTGTCCTAACGACCTCAAATGTACCAACTGCGGTCTGGGACATCACGCAAATTCAAAATTATGTGAAAAATTTAAAAAAGAAAAAGAAATCATAACAGTTAAATATACACAAAACATTCCCTTTCCAGAAGCAAGAAAATTAATTGAAGAAAAATATAAAATTTCAAGTCCGACCTCTTACGCATCTATTCTCAAAACAGCAACACACACAGAATGCAGGGATGCAAGTACGCAATACGAACCACAGCCAGAAAAGCAAAATACAAAGAATACTTCCTCAGTATCAGATCCAAACAAAAGTCAACAAACACAACTTAACAAACCAAAATTAAACTTTTCACCTAATCAAACTTTTACATTTAAATCAAACACAAAACCGGCAGGCTCTGGCAATGTCAAGAGCATGTCAATTTCTCAGAATTGGAAAGAGGGTTCTTCTAAGACTGTGAAGTCTAGAAGTTCCCCAGTCGTGAAGCCTAATAAATCCTCGGTTGGAAGGCCTAGTGCTGCTCCGGCTAAGGAAGTTGGAAAGCCTAGTGCTGCTCCAACTAAGGAAGTTGGAAAGCCTAGTGCTTCTCCAACTGGGGAGCACAAGGAGCAGCCGAAGGTGTCTAATGGCCCTATTGAGCTGCATAACAAATTCAAACAGCTTATGGACATTTCAGAGCCGGCAGCTGCACTGCCACTTCCATCCTCTCATGAAAGGTTAGTTGAGGTGCCACTTCAGCTGACTATTTCCCGGGAGGAGGATCCATCAGTGGAGATGTCGCTGCTTGAGTCTCCTAAGACCTCTCCTAAATCTAAGGCCAAAAATAAAAACAAAATTAAAAATCGCCTTAGCGCTAAATAATGGGTAAAACTAATAAGATCATTCAATGGAATTGTCGAGGTTTGAAACCAAATTATGATGAAATCAGCTTAATTTTAAATGAACACAACCCTCTTGCCTTTTGTCTACAAGAAACATTCTTGAAGACAAGTGATAAGGTATCTTTTAAACAATACTCACTATACAATCATATTTGTGATACCGGGGACAAGGCCACTGGTGGAGTTTCGATAATCGTTAATCGAAACATTCCTCACAGACCTGTTGCGTTGAAAACAAATTTGCAAGCTATTGCGGTCAGTGTTACTATGCACAGAGTCATAACAATATGTTCCTTATATTTGCCACCTAGTTCTTCACTAGACCCTAAAGATCTAAATCACCTAGTTGCACAATTGCCATCACCTTTTATACTCTTGGGCGATTTTAATGCACACAACTACATCTGGGGTTGTAAAGATATAAACGATAACGGCAAGAAAATTCAGGATTTCTTAGCCAAAAACAATTTGTGTCTTTTTAATAATAAGTCACATACTTACTTACATCCTGCTACAGGCTCTCATTCTTCAATTGATTTAACAATATGCAATCCAACGCTTTTGATGGATTTTTCGTGGAGTGTTGGAGACGACCTCTGTGGAAGTGACCACTTCCCCATATTTCTTGAAAATATCGGCCCTCCACTTCTCGAGAAAACGCAACGATGGAAACTTCGCAAGGCTGATTGGACTACGTTTCAATCTCTTTGCGAGGAACAATTAAAGCCTTCCGTTTTCGAGGATGTCGAAGACGCAACTGCTCTTTTTACCAAAACTCTTCACGATATAGCTGATCAAACCATTCCAAAAACCTCGGCAAATCCTAAACGCCCACATAAACCATGGTACGACGATGACTGCAAAAAGGCAGTCAGCGATCGTAAAGCTGCATTAAATAATTTTAACTTGCGGCCAACTCAAACAAATTTAGATAACTTTAGAGTTTTTCGTGCGAAAGCCCGTCGTACTATTAAGGATAGCAAGAGGAAATCCTGGAGATCTTACGTCTCTAGGCTGAATTCTCGCTCATCTCTTAAGAAGACATGGGACATGGTCCGGAAAATAAGTGGTAAAGGCAATTCTAGTTCTGTAAATCATCTTAAAACAGATAATGGAGATATAACATCTGTCAAAGATATTACAAACACTTTGGCAGAAACTTTTTCAAAAATTTCTTCTTCTGAAAATTGTCAACCAAATTTTCTGAAAAATAAGAAACTAAAAGAACAGAAGAAGCTGAACTTCAAGTCAAAAAACTTGGAGAAATACAATAAACTATTCACTCTCTAAGAACTTCGAGAGTCCCTTAAAAAGGCTCATGATACATCAGCTGGTCCTGATGATATCCATTATCAATTACTAAAACATTTACCTGAATCTTGTCTCTCTACCCTTCTTGATATATTTAATAAGGTTTGGGTGAGGGAAAACTTCCCCGATTTTTGGCGGGAAGCAATCGTTATTCCAGTCCCCAAACCTGGAAAGGATCATACGGACCCAATAAATTATCGCCCTATTGCTTTAACGAGTTGTATATGTAAAACCATGGAACGAATGATTAACGAGAGACTCGTTTGGTACCTGGAGTCCAACAAGCTGATAACAAAGTATCAAAGTGGAATCCGGCGCCAACGAGGCACAACAGACAATCTCATTCGATTTGAATCATTTATTAGGGAAGCTTTCATAAAAAAAGAACATCTAGTCGCTGTATTTTTTGACTTGGAGAAAGCTTATGATACTGCATGGAAGTACGGTATTATGAATGATCTTCATGACCTTGGTCTTAGAGGCCGATTACCCATTTTTATTGAGAAATTCTTAGATGATAGACAATTTCGTGTCCGAATGGGTTCAACCCTCTCTGATATTCATGAACAGGAGATGGGTGTTCCACAGGGCAGTATACTCTCTGTCACACTTTTTAATTTAAAGATTAACAGTATAGTAAAATGCATCAATCCAGGTGTGGATTGTTCGCTA
Source organism: Cyrtodaria siliqua (assembly GCA_037043455.1). Lineage (NCBI taxonomy): Eukaryota > Metazoa > Mollusca > Bivalvia > Adapedonta > Hiatellidae > Cyrtodaria > Cyrtodaria siliqua. The sequence continues at coordinate 37,617 of JAWPHD010015002.1, read as the reverse complement.
TACGTTGACGACTTTGTTATATGTGATCGTGCAAAAAACATGAATACTATCGAGAGACAATTACAAAAATGTCTAAATAAACTTCAGACCTGGTCTGATGAAAATGGTTTTAAATTTTCTAAGTCTAAAACTAATTGTATGCACTTTTGTCAACTTCGTAAACATCATGAAGACCCTCATCTAACACTGGATGGGTCACCAATACCAGTAGTGAATGAGATAAAATTCCTTGGACTTATTTTCGACCGTAAATTAACGTTTATACCACACCTTAAATACTTGAAGGCCAAATGCCTTAAAGCTCTTAACTTACTTAAAGTTGTTGCAAACACTAATTGGGGAGCAGATCGAAAAGTCCTGTTGCGACTTTACAGATCTCTTATCAGATCCAAGCTGGACTACGGCTCGATAGTATATGGATCGACTCGCAAGTCGTACTTGCAGATGCTCGACCCTATACATAATCCAGGATTACGACTCGCCTTAGGTGCCTTTCGTACATCACCAGCCGAAAGTCTATATGTTGAAGCTAATGAACCATCATTGTCTCATAGACGGGACAAATTAGCTCTTCAATACGCCATTAAATTAAAGTCAAACCCTTCAAACCCAACTTTCGATAATGTTTTTAATCCTAGTTGTGAACCTGTTTTTGATCGAAAACCGAAGGCCATTCGACCATTTGGTCTTCGTATTAAACCAAAATTAAGAGACACTGAAATCGACCTAAATTTGATTGCCAAGTACAAAGTACCACAAATACCACCGTGGACCTTGGAAACACCAACAATTATTTTTGATCTTTGTAATAATAACAAATCCAGCACAGACCCTACTGTCTTTCAAAGCAAATTTAATGAAATTAAATCGAAATACAGTAACTTTCAACATATCTACACAGATGGCTCTAAAGATGGAGATAAGGTAGCTGCAGCCTCTATCTTTTCAGCTGAACTTAAGGCAATTGAACTTGCCTTAAATTATATTCAGGAATCTGATGAGGACCATTTTGTAATCTTTTCTGATTCCCTTTCATCTCTTCAAGCACTGGGTAATATGAAACATGATAACCCAGTTGTGCTTCAACTTTTAGAAAAGTACAATTCTCTTATAATTGATAATGTTATTATTTTCTGCTGGCTTCCAAGCCATGTAGGAATACGTGGTAATGATAGAGCTGATAGTGCTGCTAAGGCAGCATTAGATTTACATATAACTAATACCAAATTACCTTATACGGATTTTAAAAGTTGTATTAACACATATATTCGTAACTCTTGGCAAGCCGCTTGGGATTTGTCAATTAACAATAAACTCCATCCAATTAAACCGTTACTCGGGGAATGCCGTTCTTCTAGAAGACCCATTCGTCGAGAGGAAGTTGTCCTAGCCCGGTGCAGGATAGGGCATACACGTTATACTCATTCATATTTATTACAAGGTGAGCAATTCCCAGAATGTATACCCTGCTTTGCACCGTTAACGGTCAAACACATATTATTGGAATGTGTAGACTTTGATCCTATGCGTCAAAGGTACTACAATGTTAATACTATGAAAGAGTTATTTGATACTGTAGATTTTAGTCTTGTTTTAGATTTCCTGAAAAAGATCAGACTATATAAATCATTGTAATGTGTTCTTATATATATTTACTTGTTTATATACCCGTTGACGGGCATTTGTTGATTTACATACATAGTTTATATTACACCTGATCATCCCTTATTTTTTAATAGTTTTATCTTTATATATTTACATAAATTTTTAATTAATACTTCATTTTCATAAAATTTTGCGCACAATATGACCTATTTATGTGTCGACGTGCCGTAAAACACCATTCATTCATTCATTCTCTGGCAGACCTCCTTGTGTTTGTTGTGAATAGTACACTCTATCCTCCATCCATTTCGTTCTCGGAGAAAGTATGACAGGAGGGCTGGGTCGGAACCTCTATCAGATGTGTTGTACGGCACCATTCCGCCGGTTCGCATAAGTATGATCCTCCATTATGCCATTCTAAATCGGCTGTTCTCTAAATTGCCAAAACAACTAACCGATACTGTACGGGAATTTATTCGTTACAGCACGTTTGAGGGTTTCAGCGCACCACATGGTCATCCCATTTTGAAAATGGCGTCTTTAGACTCCCATTTTCACATGAATGAGCTCTCCTGCCGTTCTACCCAATCATTTCGAGAACTGGAAAGTTCGGTGGCCCCACCTGTCAATTTGCGATATGCTATTGCAAATTATGTTTACCCAAACAAGTGGAGCCTCATCGAGAAGTATTTGCGTGACAATCCAAGGTTACGATTTACCTTGGGTGTTCATCCGCATATGGTTCTTCAAAAGACTGTCAGCAGTCAGATCGCCAGGCTGGAGGCCGTAGTTCAGCGTTTTCCGCAAGCCGTAGTAATTGGGGAAGTGGGCCTCGATTTCACGACAACTTGTCGCTGCAGGACTGCCCACAATAGGGAGTAGTGCAAACGAAACAAAATTGAGGCTCAGAGATCTTTCCTACGGCACACTCTCTTGTTGGCAAAGAGACTGGCCTAGACTGTTGTTCTACATGTCCGGGACAATGACACTGGGAGGGCTGCTGCAGAAGTGTTGGCACTCTTACAAGAGTTGGAGATGACGAACTCCATAATTCATCGTCATTGTTATGTAGGTACTGTTGAGGAGTACCAGCAGTGGAGCACTGTGCTACCAAACTGCTATTTCGGTATAGCTAGAGCCTCATTAGACAGCGATAGCATTGTACAAATGCTGCTATTGTTGGACAGTCCCAAACGTTTAGTTCTGGAGACTGATGCACCTTATCTGCCCATGGACGGTATTACAGGTGTAAACGGTCAATGGAATGTTCACCTTATTGCAAGTAAGGTGTCACAGAAACTTGGCTGCCAAGTATCACAGGTACTTGGGGTCTGTAACAGAAATGCCGCCAAACTATATGGTCTCGACTGGTAAGGCTTCTTCAATGAAACTTCGTGGGAAGATGGGAACGCTCATTCTTGAAAGTAATTAGCTTGTAATTAGCTTGTACGTTGTTACTCCTTGATTGAGTTTTGCGTGTTATTAACACATTTCGGCCTATTGAAGGATCATTGGGTTATGCGAAGAATTGAACAGCTTGTATGTTGTCAATTCTGCGTAAAACATATTTGTATAGTTTTTGCACATTGACTGGAAGCAAAATTATTAACAGATTAATAAATGATCCAAGGAATAATACTAATTTTCATCCATACAGGTACTGGATTCCAAAAGTATGTAAGTTTCGCTGTTTTTTCATGGTGTTTAAGCAACTTATCAAGAGTCCACCAATACTCCAATATGATGACCTTTGTAAATTGTACTAAACCTTGTATTCTATTGTAATATAACTAATACACAATACACAAAAGCATCGTACTACAATACTGAAATTGTAAATAGGATAACTATAAGCGGTGTATAATCATACGAATATCTAATAATATTGTGTACCAAACATACTATAATGCATAAATATAGATATATGTAAAACGTATTGGTGTTCTCTGGGTAATTTATAGCTGTGTAGCTTAGCCATGTAGCCAATATAGCCTTTATAGCTTACCGAGCTTTTCAGTTTTCAATCTGGCATGGAAACCTTTTCTATTGTTGTAGTCCTATTGCCGACAATCTATGCATGCTGAGGCTATCCTATTACTCTGTATCTTCCCCATGTGTTCAACAATTTTGTTCTCCTTTGTATCTGCACAATGTCATAATTTATTCCATTTTTGTGAAGTGATGTGCTGTGATTAAAAATTATTAGTAATGTGTTCCCTTATGTAAGTTGTTACTAAAGAATATATATTCTCAATAATAGGGGTAAATGTTTTCATTAAGAGTGGGGTGAAGTATACAAACATTGCTATACAGGTATTCTGTATGTAAATAAATTTCATAGAGGATTGTAGCTGGTATGTTCTTTCTTCTGTGAACGACAATTACTATACTAGCGTGCTGTATGGAACTACATATTTCATTTCATGGAGGATTGTAGCTGGTATGTTCTTTCCGCTATGAACAACTCTATGTATGCTCTATCTCAATAATATGCCCATTTGCATAATTGGTGAGAATATGTACCATTTAGGTGTGTAGTCGCATTGTTTTCTATGATGGAATTGTTAAAATGTTATGTGTTATTGGTTGTACCATTTAGGTGTAGACACAATGTTTTCTATGGTGGAATTGTTAGAATGTTTGTTATTGTTATTTCCACTTTATGTTATTTTGATAGTTAAACAGTAAATTTTCCATTGTAATCATTACCATAATAGTGTTATAAGTATATCTCAGGTATAGATTTCTGAGATTGTACAATCAGGACATTACTTTTGTTTTAAATGCCGGTCCTTTGAACATTAAGAATCTTAAACAATATTGGCAAAATTATTGTACTAAAAGAAAGGACCATTTGCTTAACTCATCAAGAAGAATTTCTATTTAGTTTAATACATTAGTTATTATCAATAAGCTTAGGTATATTGATATCTCCTCAAAGATGGGGTACAGTGTTGTACCTGCGTCCCTGTCGGAGGTCTCACTCTAGTGACGTCACGGGATTGACCTTCGTCAAGGCAAGGGTCAGCCAATAGTCGGCCAGCAATAAGCCACGTGACTCCAATCCGTGTGGTCTCCGACGAATCAGGACAATACTCTTTCTCTTCAACCTCAACCACCGAACCAACAACAACACGTCTGATCGTCCCTGTAAATCACGTATACATTGGTTCAGAGGAGCTGGGAGCATTCTAGGTAAGTATACCGTTACCTAGACATTATTGTGCGTTGGCTTATAGCGCGGGTATTCACTCGTACATCAGAACAAATGGACATTAATATTCTGTTGTCTCCTTCGGGATTACACCTCCACGTGTTCACCAGAGGCTTCTACGAGATCCACGACTTTTATATCCGACACCGATTTATACAGGAGCCCTCAATTGACAGTATGGTCATCCCCACGATGCACGTGCCTTTACATCTACTTCCACGACAACAGGCCGGATTCACGAGAATGTACCACCGCTAACAATAGCCCACATCAATAGGACAGACGGGAGAGAACTTTGAACTTTGCACTATTAAATGCACAGGGTCTAAAATCGAAAAATGTAAATAAACTTGAATCGCCAGAATTAAATACATTATTTATGAAAAATGAAATCGTTTCATTTACAGAAACATGATCACATGAGTCAACCGATATGAACGTTGAGGGTTTTAAATTGTTTTAGTTACATAGAACTGATAAAAAAAGTAGGTACCAAGCGTGACTCAGGGAGTATTGCACGTTATGTTAAAAATGATTTGTTGGATTATATTGATTTATACGATAGTGACAGTGACGATATATTGGGTGCACTTTATTGGTATCCGGTTATATGCCGCGGTGTACCTGTTTAACCCGATTTTCACTCGATTCATTCCGGGTGACTGCGCGCGCATACAATCGGCATATGCTGTCTAGCCCTGATAGAATAGCTCGGCATATTTCGGTGTAACGATCACGCGACCGGTTCAGTCCGGCACATCCCGATCGGCATACCGATAAAGTGCACCCAGTGTGGCTTAAAAGTAAGGGTAGTCTGTTTGACATGAATTATGACCTATATTTGTGTCTATGTTATGTTGTGCCAAAAGGAAGCAGTAGAGAAGCATTTATTGAGACAAATATTTACGATAGAATTTTAACTAAAATGTCAGCAATTATAAATGATACAAATGAACAGTGTAGCTTTGTGGTACTCGGTGACTTGAATAGTCGTATAGGTCAATTAAATGACTTTGTTGAGAACGAAAATATTGATATACATATTGATATACTTCCAGAGAACTGTCTTCCAGACACGCGAATGTCACGTATTTCACAAGATGTGTTTATTATGTTTTAGCAAGTCAGTTTATATTTAAATTGTTCGTTCAGTTTGAAGTTAAAGAACCAAATATCTTATCTGACCATTGTTTAATTGAATTTTCAATGAATATGAATACTGAACTTCAAAAAGGAAACGTATTTCTTAACGAAGCAACCGAAAAGGTAAATTATTACTATAGGTGACGAAATGATAATAGTGAGTCATTTACAAATAACATTAATTGTGAGAGTGTTAATTCAAATTGAAATAATTTAATAACTACACAGAATTAATACGGACGAAGAAGTAAACGAGAATATAAAATCGTTTGTTGATATTATTGATATTATTGATGTTGAATGTGCCCCTCTTTTTAAGCATAAAATTCATTGTTACTCAAAGCAAAATAATAACTATGCAAATAATAAAACATGGTATGATGATGAATGTAAGGACGCAAGGGATATATTCTTTTGTTTCGTAAATGTAAATCGGATATAAATAGAATTAAAATGTGTAGACTCACGCTCGGAATATAAACACATTATTCGAAAAAAAACGCTTCGCAAACCGAAGAGAGAATACTGTAAATTGTTACAGGCAAGGTTATCAAATGCACGCGAATATTTGAAGGTGTTAGAGGGGATTTCGTCATCCTCATCTCCAAGGACAGTCTCGGCTGAGAATTTTGCAAGATATTTTAAAGCTATTTATAATCCAGACAGTACTTTTTTTCAAGCCGATGAGGATGCACTATATTTCAATAATCGGTATATTAATGGTGAAATTCAGACAATGTTTGCAGAATTTGACATCGAAATAACAAACTTGGAAATATTGAATTCTATAAAAACAATTACGCAACAATGCCAGCGGAGGACCAGATTTACTGTTAAATGAGTTCTTTAAATATGGGTCGGATGCATTGTTGCCATATTTATATAGATTATTCAACACCTGTCTTCACGTGGTTACTTCCCCGAGGCTTGGAGTGAGGTCATATTGTACCGATACTCAAAAGTGGTGACCCCGGCGAATCAAGCAGTTATAGGGGAATTACGTTATTAAGTACGTTGGGTAAATTATTTTCTAGATAATAATAGATTTATCACTTGGGCAGAAAATTATCATGATTACATTGAGGCACAAGCAGGTTTTCGTAAAGGTATGAGCAAAGTTGATAATATATTTGTTCTAAACGGTTTGATATCACATACTTTAAACCAATCAGGCAAGCTATTTTGCGCTTTTGTGGGATTTTAAGAAAGCTTTTGATTTTGTAGTGAGATATGTTTTATGGTATAAATTAATAAACTATGGGGTGAGGGGGAAATTTATAGATGTCATCAAAACTATGTATAACGGTGTAAGGTCAAAGGTCAAGTATATGAAGAAGAAGAGAAGAAGAAGAAGATAAATGTTTATTAAAGTGTCACAAATCATCATATGGCATACACAACGTTCAGTACAACATATTAAAATATATGAGATTTTGGGCCGATATCGGCCTATGAGACACTAATTTATACAAGTCAATGCATGTATATTAAAGATACAGCTAAAACATAAAACATAAAACATGTAAAACATGCATAACGAACAATTAGCATTAGTTTAAGACAATTCGACTATATTTAATCGAGATGCAAGTTAAGATTCTTTCTATTTTTAAGGATTTGCAACTAACTGTTCAATAAAAAGCCGATTGTGTGTTATTTTGGGTCTTTTAAAATCTAGATAACACTCATTCTTAAGAAAAATCAAACATTATGTAGTTTAAAAAAAGTTTACAATATAATGACTTAGAATTTACAAACATTAAAATAAAATAGATTAATATGGTACTTCTCCTTCTGTTCATTTTACATAGCGTTGAAGATATCTTAAATTGAAGTTTTTCATTTTTCATAAGAAAACCCAAATTTTCTGATGGCATAAAAGTATAAAACAAAGTGTCGATAAGCGAAGCCGCTTGAAAAAGTTCATACCGGATATTATCATACAATGTACAATTTATTAAAAAATGAGTTTCGTCTTCCACTTCACCTAAGTTACATTATTTGCAAATTCTTTCGTTAAAAGGAGTTTTTGGACGGGTGTACCTTCCAGTTTCTACAGCTAAAGAAACACGTTAAGCGATGATTTCACGTGTTTTCTCGGGGTGCGTCAAGGGGAGTTGTTGTCGCCTTTTTTATTTAGCATGCATTTAAATGATTTAGAAGAAGAATTAATATTTAATGGAGTTGACGGGGTAGACGCGGGTATGATTAATTTATGTATTATTATACGCGGACGATATTATTTTATTTGCAAAGTCAGCGGAAGCTTTGCAGAAGTCATTGTCATTTTTAGAAGAATATTGTGAAAGACGGAAACTTACTGTTAATACGGCAAAGACAAAGATCATGATATTAAGAACAGGAGGAAGGTTACCAGATACTCTTAAATTTTATTACCAACGAAATTGTAAGAGTTTTAAATACCTCGGTATTGTGTTCACAAAATGTTGGCCAGACAATCATTAAAAGCTATATTCCAGTTAAATAAATATTTAAACAAATTTATCGAATTATCTCCTAATCATACATTTGATTTATTTGATATAAAGCCGCCCCAGAGAGAGGGGAATGATACATAGGAATCCGGGAACAGTGCCCTACTCTTATTATCGAATATATTCCTATGGTTCTTTAACGTGCTCGGAGGATAGACCGATACACGGGAAGTATGGGGATTTAATAAAGGTAAACAAGTAGAAAGGACACATTTAGGTTTTTGTAAACGTTTATTGGGGGTTAAATTAACAACCCACAATAGATTTATATACGGTGAAACTGGAAGACTGAATTACATAAACAAAAATTATTATATAATTACAAAATACTGGTTAAAATTATATGCAACTAACGATACGAAATACACAAAGATAGTTTATAATATGTTAAGAAACGATGATGATAGGCAAATAAATAAAATAAACTGGGTCTCGCAAATTAGACATTTGTTATCAAAACTGGGTTATTATGAAGTATGGCTAGCTCAGGGAGTTGGTGATAGGGACTTGTTTCTCACTGTTTTCAAATAACGCCTCGAGGACATATTTATTCAAGATTGGAATACCGAATTAAACGATTCTACTAGAGCGTTATTTTATAGGACAATTGCAATCTTTAAATACAAACCATATCTTGATATTTTAAATAACTCTAAATTACGCTATGCTTTTTCAAGACTTAGACTCTCTTCTCACAGATTGGAAGTAGAGTGCGGACGTTGGAGAAAGCCTATAAGTGTGCCCTATCATGAAAGGACATGCAGACAATGCCAGTGCCTTGAAGACGAATATCATTTCGTTATTGATTGCAAAAATTATACAGAATTAAGAAAATCGTACATAAAACAATACTATTGGAAAAAACCAAACTACATGAAGTTCGTTCAATTATTAAATAGCGAAAAAAAAATCGAAGTGATGAAATTAGGATTATATGTATATAAGGCTTTTGATATTAGAACTATTTTGAACAAATATTGAAGACGATTAAATTTATTTATTGCTGAAATTCAAAAATAATAATAATAAATATATAAATAAAAATATATTGATCCAAAAATAGGATTTGTATAAATATTGTATTTGTGTGGTATATCTCTCCGTGTGGAAATGTTGCTGTGTTGATTCTATTCCATGAAATTCGGATGGTAGTATTTGTTTATATTGTTGTTAACACTTTAAGATAACGATATATACTTCCAATTGAAAATATAACAAATAAAACCAAAATATCTCCCAAATGGATAACCACTAAAATTCCGTTACATTTTATGGTTCAAATTAATTTCAACATATAGTAAACTTGCTAACACATACGTGTAACTTTTGTTTCATTATTCTCGTAATAGTATCGAATGTGATCTATGGTATTGCAATGCTTTTTTATTCTAATGTACATGTACTTACAACATGCCATCTAACCACATTTATTTGTATCTATTATGTAAACATGTTCATGGGTCATATTTGGCTTAAAACAATAAACAATATTAATAATAATATAATCTTAAACTATCAAATAACGTTGTTTCTGTGAATATCAGATAGATTTCGTCTGCTCCTATACTTATTTTGACCAGTGCACATTGTATTAACTCGCATCATACAAATAACATGTATTGAAAAGGAAAGTTATTTCAGCTTGTTATAAATTGCCTCTTTAATTATAAATTAAAACAGTATTCGTCGTAAATCATAGCTGAAAATGTTATGTCGACTAATAAAATAATACAATAAACTATGCATAATTAAAATTTAGGATTGGACCATGTATTATTTGTTTCGTTGATTGTGATTGGCTGATTGAAATAAAAGGGAGTAACTGACTCTATGTCACAACATATGATTGACCAATATTTAAGACACTGAGAACTCCAACTGTGATTGTAATGGTCAGCTAATGGCCCGTATACACGCTTAAATAACAGTTCAGGATACCAGTTCTACAAGACAAATAGATGTTAATATGTTTTATGATAGTATTTTAGCTAATATTTATGAATATCAAGATATAGGAACTGTGTTTATATGTGGTGATTTTAATAGTAGAATAGGTGATATGTCTGATTTTATTGAAGGAATTGATGTTGTGCCAAACAGAAATATTGTTGATTTTACTAGTAACGATTATGGTTCTGTGATGATTGATTTTCTTATAAATAGTAACTTTTGTGTTTTAAATGGTCGTAATTGTACTAATAATGATTTTACATGTGTTCGTCCACAAGGTACTTCGGTTGTTGATTATTGTTTAATTAGTCATAGCAATTTAGATATGTTTACTGAATGTACAATACATAGACCATCTGAACTTGTTAATAGGACAGATGTTGTTCCAGTTTCTGTTCCAGATCATTCTTTTATTACATGGAATTTAAATATTGCATGTAGCGTTTCTGACCGTTCAGTACCAGAATTTGAATCAAACCAAACATTTACAAAATATGATGTTCATAATATACCAGAATCCTTTTTATCTGATCATAATATTGTATCGAGTTTACATAATACGGTATTTAGTCTCGAGTCTAGTTTACGCACTCAAAACGAAATCGATAAGTCATATCAAGATTTATGTGAACAAATTAAAAATGAAATGTCAGAAAGGCTACATAAACGGAAGGTTAAAATTAATAACTCTTCGTCTAATAAACGTAGAAAAATAGGAAAGCCCTGGTGGGACGAAAATTTATCAATTTTATGGAATAAGGTGTGTCAAGCAGAAAAATTGTATGTAAAATGTCATAATATATGTCAAAGAAAATTACTTCGTATTAATTTTGTAAGATGTAGAAAAGATTTTAGCAAAGCTGTTCAAAAATCTAAAAGGTTATACTGGTTTAGAATGCAAAACGATTTATTGTTAGATCTTGATAAGAACTCTTGTAATTTTTGGAAAAGTATAGGTAAGATAGGTGTTGCATTTCAAAAGAAAAAGAAAATACCAATGGAAGTTTTGGATGATTCAGGAAAGATTAATAATGATAATGATTTTGTTCTTAATAAATGGAAAACTAGTTTTTCAAATTTATATAATGCATCTGATCAGAATAATGTTGTACATGACAATAATGTTGTAAATAATGATTTTATACCTGAATTTGAAGATGAAATATCTATTTTTGAAATTCATAAAGCAGTTTTTAATTCAAAAAAAGATAAAGCATGTGGTATAGATGGTTTACCTGCAGAAATTTTTAAAAATGATACATCTATTTCAATTTTACATGTATTGTTTAATGTCTGTTTTACAACGGGTTGTATACCATCAGAGTGGGGTAAAGGTATTGTTAACCCTATCCCAAAATCTGCTAATAATGATCCACGTGATCCTATGTCTTATAGGTGTATAACTATTACTCCTTCAATGTATAAATTGTATTGTTATATTTTGAATCAAAGACTATCTACTTGGGTTGAAGCAAACAATAAATTAGAGGACGAACAAAATGGATTTAGAAAAAAGAGAAGCACTATAGATCACTTGTCTTCATTAACTAACATTATTGAAACTCGAATAAAAATGAAAGCTTCCACATTCACGGCGTTTATCGATTTTAAAAAGGCTTATGATACTATTAATAGAAATTTATTGTGGAATAAACTATGTAATATAGGAGTAAATGGTAAAATGTTGAAAGCTGTTAAATCTTTATACACAACTGTTTCGTCATGTGTCCGTATAAATGGTTTGAAAACCGATTGGTTTGATGTAAAAACAGGTCTACGACAAGGTTGTTGTTTATCTCCCTTACTGTTCAATTGTTTTGTAAATGATTTTGCTTGTAAATTGAAGGCCTTAGATATTGGTATAGATATTGGTAATGGACAAAAAGCTTGTATTATGTTATACGCTGACGATATTGTTCTTCTGGCTGAAACTGAAACTGATTTACAGCTGATGCTTAACTTGTTTTCCGAGTGGTGTAACACAAATTTTATGTCAATAAATCAATTAAAAACAAACGTTATTCACTTCAGACCTAGTAGTGTTCAAAAGACAGTTTTTAATTTTAAATGTGGTGAATTTGATATCCATGTTAAGGACAAATATATTTATCTTGGTCTGATTCTAGACGAATTTCTAGACTTTAACGACTGTGTCCACTTATTGGATTCGACTGAATTACATGCCGATAACACGATTTAATAAACAAGTTTTTACTTATTGTTATAATTTAAACAGTTCTAGATGTAAAAATTGGCCATATCGAGTTAAGACTAATTTCTCTAATATTGATTGTAATGTTATAACTAATATGGATACTGTTTTAGTAAAACGAACTATGCTTGGCAATGTTAACAGGGCGTTTATTGATAAGTATAAATATGATTGGTTCAATATTGTTAACCTTGAACATAGTAGAAATAGTACAGGTGGAAACAAGTTACGTACTTACAAATTATTTAAAAGTGTTTTTAAAACCGAAGAATATTGTACAATGATTCTACCACGCAACCATAGATCTGCTTTATCTAGATTTCGGTGTGGTGTTGCGCCCATTCGTTTAGAAACTGGTCGTTATGAAAGGCTTCCAGTTTGTGAAAGAGTGTGTCCGTTTTGTAATGATACTGTAGAAAATGAGATTCACGTTATACTTTCATGTCCATTATATAATGATATACGATTACAAATGATTGATTATGCATTCTTACTCGATTCAAATTTCAATGACTATACAGACGAACAGAAGATAGTTTTTCTATTTAATAATGTAAATCTGATTAGAATATGTGCCAAAACCTGCTTCAAAATATTGCAAAGAAGATCAAGTTATCTTTATCGGTAGGCTTGATTTAGATTTAATTTGTTTGAAGTGTAAATATATATTTCTATGTGAACAATGTGTTAATATTGTATATGTATGTTGATATCTTATGTTAATTTAATATATATGTAATTGTTTTATTTATATTTGAGCAATGATTGTTAATCAGGTCATAGCAAATCTGATTTGAGATGATAATTGATTTTTTAAAATGTTTTTTTTTTTTAATAAGCACTTCTAATGCCATCATGGTGCAGTTTTCATAAATTCAGTGTTTTAATATAAAGTTTATTTTAATACTTTTTTAGAGCATTTTGTAATTATACTTATAAGTACACTCTGCTCAGGATTAACGATTATAGCTCAATTCTTATCATTGTAAAAATAAATTAAATGAATATGGTAATGTGGTAAATTGCTGTGAAAAAAAAAAAAAAAAAAAAAAAAAAGAAGAATTGTGTGATAATTGTATGACATATAGTGTTAATATTGTAAAATATAGTATATTTTTAGAAGATATCATATATATCTTTTAGTCTCTTATAACTCTTACAAGAGTGACATGGTGTATAATATTATGTGTTGTTGTTTTATGCTATTGTAGACTGTATATACTATGATGAGACTTTAATAAAATAAATAAATAATATACATTGGTAGCAATGAGTTGACAAATAAATATGAATAATTAATAATACAGGTATAAGGAAAAACATGTTAAATCAAACGTTATTATTATAAGATATCCATAAATTCGCCAATGGACATAATTGCGCAATACGAATACTGTTACATAGAAGAAGAAGAAAATTTTATTCATAAATCAATAGGCCATAGGCCCGTGAGATACTACAAATTCATATATACATAGAACATATGACATAGCAATAAACATATTTACAGTTCTAAGTATTTACATTAACATTTTTCTGCTATAAACATTATATTATTTGTATTCCTAATTAATAGAAATAACGGAGAAGGTGATACTGTTGTGATGTTACAACGTATTGCAAAACATTCGAACAGAATTAATATAACAATCCCAAGGTGGTAGTGCCCCACAAATGTAGCAGGATTGATGATTTGGTCTGTCCATACATAACGCGCTCACTGCATCCGTACGGCACCGCCACCTGGGTAATTAACGGCTGTAAATAGTATTTATGTTAGCTATATTTGCAAACTAACGACACCATTCAAAATAAGTTTAATATAAAAACAACTATAGTTATAAAAATACATACGAAAGGGTAAAGTCGTCTGGGCTGCATCAGGTGGATTACTGCTTATGAACATTTCTGTTCGACTTTTAAGGCTAGTGTTTTAGTGTTATTCTTAGTTTTATAGACCCACCGCCAATTGCTGTACGAAGAATCCCGATGACAGCGGGCCCATTAGATAAGGTTTGCACTGTTAAAAACGTAATTAAATAATTCGTATATAATTCTTTTTCACGTTATAAACTTAAGATGCATGTACATGTTTGAATGCGTTACATTTGTTCTCTTCATGTCATAATTTTGTTTTACTTCGGACATTACTACAACTACTGCTGCTGCTGCTGCTGCTGCTGCTGCTGCTACTACTACCACTACTACTACTACTACTACTACTACTACTGCTACTACTACATGTGTTACGTATTCATTAATTGGTTTTACATGTTACAGAATTCAAAACCAGATTTTACTTATTGATGATATATATTTCATCATGTTTGCATTGATTATTTGTTGATACTCAAACGATGTTTACGTATAAAAGCCGAATATACATATTAACGTAATTAGCACACAACGATTTCCACTATAAAAAACAGTCTCGCACAAATCACCATTAATTGACACATGGATGAAGAAGGCGTGTACAAAACATTTACTTAAATTTAATTGGTTGATCCATACTTGTTCATTTAACTAGGATTAAATGACGGATGGAAGCATTTCCCAACGACGGATATTTTGTTCTATATATACAACATATCAAATGTAAATTAACTTAATATATTAATAGGTCATTGTTTTCTTATACATATACATGTTATGCTGTTACCTTTCATAATTTTGGACGATTGTGTTTTCATTGTAAATATATTATGAACAATCTCCTAATCTAGAGGATATAAAGAAATAATAATAATAATAATAATAATAATAATAATAATAATAATTAATAATAATAATTAATAATGATAATAATAATAATAATAAATAAATATATAAATAAATAAATAAATAAATAAATCAATCAATCAATCAATCAATCAATCAATCAATCAATCAATCAATCAATCAATCAATCAATCAATCAATCAATCAATCAATCAATCAATCAATCAATCAATCAATCAATCAATCAATCAATCAATCAATCAATCAATCAATCAATCAATCAATCAATCAATCAATCAATCAATCAATTAATAAATAAATAAATACTATAAGTAAACTATGATGGTGGTTTGACACCTTGTAATGTATTGTACTGGGGTTGCGTAGGCCGAATCTTGCAGGTAGAGGCCGTCTATGTGATCTGTGTACAGCTGAATGCAAGTTATATAGTATTACATACAATAAAGAATAAAATCTAAAAATCTCAAATTAATACATGTACCTAGTGAAGAGACGTCTGTTCATACGGAATGTCAACCAATGCTAGAGATATACAGAACACGGACATATTTAAATGGTGTTTAATGGCTTGTCAACACATGGAAGGTTATTTAGAGCCGTTCCAGAAGAAGGGTTTGGGATACACACAAATCCGAGAACTTGACTTATTCGGAATAATGAAGATATGCCTATGGTCATTAAACGTGCTCGGGATATAGATACACGAGACAGTCCCGTTTACGTCCCTATCCGACGGACGAGGCTATGCAAAAGTGTCTAGTACGTAGTTAACACGTCAAATTACATTATATATGAAAGTGTAACCTCTGAGGGAGATGAGATTAAGAATACAATTTTTCATACGACATGCCTCCGCCAGTGAGTGAACCGGCGTTGTGGATATATTTATAGCTCCAAGGCACAATGCCTTATACACTGAGCTACCGAGGTAGCTGTGTTATGGAGAATGAGTAGTATGCTTGCTAAACTTAGCTTTATTAGTTGCAACAACAGTTTAATTACCCGACTCTATTTCAATGCGATTTCACTGAATACATATAAATAAACGTTTTAAAGCAAATTCAATTAAAATAAACTTATGAAACACAACAGCATGTGATGATACAGATGAACGGACAGCGCGTGTATTTGTTTGTGTTGATGGGGGAGGGGTTGGCGTCGGGTACGGCGTGGCGTGATGGGGTCGGGGAAGGCTACCATATCCGTTCTGTTTCAAAAGAACCTTCATATCGTCTAATCTTCTTTGTTTTTCATCCCATTACTATAAGCATTCACCCGTTATTACACGATTTTTTTAAACAGCCTGATTGAATGTATACCTACATTCTCTTTAAACATGACTGGTCGATAACAATAATTGTATACGTTTATTGTTGTATTTCAAACTTATCAAGTTGATACCTTCATTAAAGAAACATAAATGTCACAGCCATGCTTGTTTTCTTTCTCAAAGTTAATAAAAGGGGTGGTCTAATTTGAGATAAATAATTCCATTTCATAACATAACATGACTGATCAGAACCAAAGCATTAATATCATTATAAATCAATTTTATTGTAAAATTAAAACATTTAATAGGTAATATCAAACAGGTTATCGATTTTTATGAAAAATGTTTTTAAACATGCTTTATTGTCGAAATATCCCTTTATAAAATCCTGCTAATAAGCTTCCCATCGCTTAATGAATTTAAGACGGGACCACGTAATGGAAGGACAGGTTCATGGACGGGACCACGTAATGGAAGGACAGGTTCATGGACGGGACCACGTAATGGAAGGACAGGTTCATGGACGGGACCACGTAATGGAAGGACAGGTTCATGGACGGGACCACGTAATGGAAGGACAGGTTCATGTAATTTTGTTGTAATTGCTGCATTTTTAAACAAAAAGATGTAACATTTCGTTTACAACGTTCAACATACACATTTTACGAAAATAACGACTAAATACTTACTGCGACTAAACTGCGCGGGTGGTCAGTTGGCACTTCGGCTAATTGGTTTGTTGTATAGCAATTAATCAGTACACCAATCAGTTATTATACATCAATCAATTTGTTCCGGGTCAACATCTTAGTACTACTACTTATGTGGCTCAAGATATCTTTCAATCATTCATGCTCGTTTAAGAAATGCATGTAGCGATCTGAATCATGACTTGTATTTAAATCATTTGCGCTTATCATCAAGTTGTGACTGTGGAGATCAAAGAGAGGACGTCGAACACTACTTATTTAAGTGTTGTCGATATAGTGAACAAAGGCGTACGCTCTTTATTTCGACACGACCGTTTCACCCGTTAAATGTTGATAAGTTGTGTTCTGGTAATCCAGAGCTAAACGATAGCGATAATGAGCTTGTGTTTATAGCAGTGCAGATACCAGGCGTTTTCGATGAAACTCACTATGTTCACATTTGATCCCTTACGAAACGTTTTTAACTGTCTGTCCTTTTCCTCCTCTTCCTTTCTCTTTACAAATATCTGTTAACTTCAGTAATACATTCCTATACTTTTCGTTTAAAATGTTTTATGATTGTAAAACTGCCATTCTATTTATTTTGTAAACAAACTGTATAGGGACGGGCCATAACTAATGTTGTAAAACTTGTGGCCCAACCCTTTTGCAAACTAATGTAAATGTTGCAATACAATATGTTTAAACTAACATCTTAGTACATTATTCATGTCCACTTAGCGCGTGAATTCAGTGATAATCAGAATGAAAGCATGAACGACTGACATTGATCCTTGGTTATGAATATAAATAATTTCTAGATTATAATATATCAACACGTACTAGCAAAGTATGGTCTCAGTTTATCGTTCATTTTCTCAGTTTATCGTTCATTTTCTCAGTTTATCGTTGTTCATTTTCTCAGTTTATCGTTCATTTTCTCAGTTTATCGTTCATTTTCTCAGTTTATCGTTCATTTACGGGAGCGCAGACCTTCATGAAATTCATCATAACCTTTTAAGTTATTTTCAAGTTATAATATAATGTTGTTCCTTATGGGTTTTTCTGTTGTTTTTTTAAATGCATATATGTTTGTCGTTCTCTTGGACCAATGTAAATATCCCTTAGTAGCTGTATTTTTGCATGCTTTTTCCGCTTTGTTCGTTCGTTTGTTTATATTTGCATTCCTCAGCATGCGGCGGAATGTATTTATCTGATTTCAAAATCCCTAGTTGAAGTGTGTAAATTCATCAAAAATGACATTATGTATGTGAAACTACAAAACGTTGTTGTTGTATAAGTAATAATACTTTATTAAATGCAATTATTTTATTAATAAATAAACATTATTTGTCTCATTGAAATGTGCGTGTACTTTGCACAGCTACATGTTTGATCCGCGTTGAAATTTTCATAATATGTCGATTCGTTAAAATTGCTTTATGTATTTACATTAATTGTATCATATGTTTTAATTTAGTTTGTTGTAATTTGTATCGCTATATGCATGCTGTATCAGCATAATATAATAATAATCTGTAAAGTATGTGTTTACCCTTTAAACATTACGTTTTATTTGCCTTAAATCGATTCTGAGCACCCGATCGTGATTACGATATAATTTAATCATTTATAATTATTTAACCATTATTATTTAATGCGTATATTCAACTCAAGTATTAATCCTCCGCCGTTCAGCGTGTGCGTTATTACGATTACACAATTAACACCTAGTATACACACAGGCAGTAAGCGCGGCACTCAGTTCATGCGCGGAGGCTGTTGATTCAATCCACTTAAAGCAAGGTACCGAGTGATAATCAACGCTAAATAACATAACATAACATAACATAATTTTATTCAGCATTAAACCATTACAATAGTTTATAGCCTACAAAATGAATAATACAATCTTTCTCCCATTCATGGTGACATAATGCAAATAAATATAAATATCTGTTCATTCCAATTATTTTCAAGGAGGAATGCAGTTATTATATATTTTCTGACAGCTGTCGTTCATAAATACTCATACCCGGAAAATGGTATTGTACACGTATCATATCGCTACTCATTATTTATACAACACCAGGTATAGCTTCATATAAATGTTTCAAGAATAATTTTGAGTACGAAACTTATTTAGATATGTTGCCTTACTCATTAAGATGTATTTTTTCTAAAATAAGGTTGTCATCTCATCCTCTTAGGATTCAGACGGGCAGATTTGCTCCAAACAGGTTAGCACGAAATGAAAGAATTTGTTTATATTGTGATTCTGGGGATATAGAAGACGAGTATCATTTCATATGTATTTGTAGACGTTTCAATGACTTAAGAAAAAATACATTAAGAAATATTATTTTATTAGACCTTTAATGTTTAAATTCATTGAGCTTATGAAATCAAATAACAAAAAAATATTACTAAATTTGTGTAAGTATATTAGAGAATCTCTTAGTATTAGACATTCTCTAATTGTGAACCAGTAATGTATTCATCCACTCTCTTGTCACGTGATGTATTGTAAACTTAGATATGTATTAGATGATGTACTATGTACAAATCTGAATACAATTATGTTCTGTTCTGTTCTGTTCTTAAAAAGTCATCTCTATTAGAATTAAATAGTATGCGTATGCTATGAAATAATTATATAGATTATTTATTTAGCGCGTCGGAATGTTTTACTGGTTTCTCATTGGTCAAACCGAAAAAAAACGGAAACCCGTTTTTACCTGTTTGCTCAGTCACCGTTTACAGTTTATGCGTTTTGACTTCTGACTGGTCAAACTAAATATTAGCAATCTGATTGGCTAAACCTACAAACGCAAAAACTCGAAATGAGACAAACCACTTTTCAGCAGAAAAACGTTTTTCTTCAATTTTGATTGGCTGATCGACAGAAAAACAGTTAAACGCGTTTGTTCAGTACCGCGTTTCAAGTTCGTTTAGCTACCGTTTGAAACTAGTTATATACTACGGTAATCCTCTAGACGACCCAACGCGTACGATTGTTGCAAGCGGTTTATCGGAAGCGGAAGACGAGGATCTCATCTGGAAAGCAGAAGGCATCATCCGGTGTCTTGGTCACCAAGTCTCGTCCAATGTAACTATCAAGGGCGTGGCGAGAATTCACGCGAGATTCACTGATATACCCGGTTTAGTAAAAATCAGCTTCCGAAGCATCGATGAAAACAATACTTGTGCTACGTAACAAAATGAAGCTTAAAAATACATAGGATTATGATAAAGTGTTTCTTAAAATTAGTAAGTCACACGCGGAGCGTTTAATAGAACTGAACGCCAGAGCTTTACTACGTCAATTACCCAATTTGGCGCGATCTCCGAGTAGACGCAAACGGCTGCATTACAAAACGTGCTCAATGTCAGCAGCAGGAGCAAATGGACCATTAAGAATCACCCCGTCCTAACGAATCAGTCAATTTAGCGCATCTTAATGTTTGTGATTGGACAACTGAAAATAATGTTTTACGCCAGAATCGTGTTACATGTGTTAAAGCAGACATATTCTCTATATTATGTGAAACCCACTTAGCAAATAATGAAATTATTAATGTACCCGATGATGTCTTCATAATGGATTCAACCGTAGGGAGATACATAGCCGTGCCCCAAAGCCCTCTTACGGAGTAGGAATACTTGTAAACCGCCGCATCTGTGAAAACTTTGATATTTCTACAATTGATAAAAAAAACGATGGAATATTAGGTGTAAAGTTTGTACATAAGACATCCGAGTATAAATTGATAGCACATCTACCACCGGAAAACTCTACGGCAGGACGCGATGCACAAGTCTTTTTCTCGCACCTTCTTGCTCAAATATACATGAATACGCAAAGCGTATTACAAGTGCTTGGTCTAGTGATGGAACTATTCTATTGAAAGACCTCGCTATGAAAGTGCATCGTATTAGTACGATGAAAGACCTAAGTCCGTTTGATGCATAACTTTTTGTGAACAGTATAGCGCTGTTACGCCAATGTAAGCGCGATCATAGACTGCCTCGTGATTTTCCTGGGGTGACTCTCAATTAGAACATGCGTGTTTTGTACACACCTCTCAGTAGTTGATTGTATACCTGTTTCTATTGTTATACATTTGATCACATGTTTATTTGCCATTGTCTCACTTGATATCAATATACCAATTGCGTCCTTATTTTAGACCGTAATTGAAATTAGAATTGCACTTTCTCCGTAGATTATTAAATACACATGGGCAATTAAAATTGAATTAAATAATGATGCAAATGTATTAATTGTGAGGTACTTAAAATGTCTAACGTACTCTGCAAATAGCATCCTTGGTATCGTGTGTATGAGTATACTGATGCGCACACCGTTCTATTTAAATCATACGTTATATTGATGAGCACGCATAATATGTCAATTCGATTCATACAGTACATTATTAGATAAATATAATTGTTTGCTACGGATATTATAACAGTACCTTTAACGCAGCTTATTTATTGCGTTTTCTCAAACATGTGTTCGGTTGTGTACGGGTTTCACAGAGTATGTTAAAGGTCCAGTTTTACTTGCAGATTATGATGATTATTTGTTTAACGCTAATTAAAACTTTTATTTAGGGAGTTATGCATGTCCTTATCGGATTAATGTACTGCAAGTGCGATTGTATATGATTAAGTATCAGCACATAACTCGAATTGTAAATTTTCTTATTGATTAATAAGAACTAGCTTGCTGATACCAGTATATGGTAACTTCTCGTGTTTTCCTAAATATGTACTTAAGCATGTAACGCCAGTGTTTTCTGATTATGTACTGAGGCTATAGCAACGTTTTGATAACCAATTCGTTAATGATTTTTGTTTGTTTATTTTCATAGATACGGTAATGACCACATTTTGGGGAAACGTAGCAGTCGTCAAATAAGTTACTAGTTGAAGTAATTTAATTGTTTTTCCTCTTTTGTTGAAGAATGTGTCTTTCCCAGTAATGAGTTTAAATAGTAGCTAAAACCCATACGTTTAAATTACCTAATTTACTGAATCATCCAATCTACACAGTAACCTCTTTAATGTGATATATTCAGGCAATGCTATCATATAGCGTGACAATTTCCTTTGTTTCATTGTTTTTTCTTTGTATAAGGCTTTATGGGCGTGTGACACTGACCGGTTCAGGGCGAATTACTCTGTATGATTTCGTTTGTGGCATTACTTGTTTCATTTCACCATCTAGGTACCATGGCATGTTAGTGGTAGTATTGTTCTTATTGTCCCTTCTCGAAATTTCATGAACGTCAACAACAATCCTGCCGTGATCATGCCATCGTACCGATGTAGTTATATGTTTGCAATTTCGTTACATTTAGTTGTAATATTGTCAGTGACTAATTCATTTATTTGCACATACTCATTGCTTAGAAAGGTTTCGTCCACAGCTTGTCTCGCTAAAACTGTAGTGCATCCCTACAAACGACTGCCTCTGGGCCGCAAATACTATAATAATATGATATTTGTTCAATATGGGCTAGTAGTCCAGTTTACAGCTGTCGCTTGCATATGGACTTTAGCTTTACTATTACAATCGGGAGATATACACCCAAACCCTGGACCTACACTATCAAACAATTCCTCCGCGTTGAATGACTCTAATATAGAAAGTACAACTTCGCATATTTCAGAAACTCTTGATCTTTCACACAATTTGTCATTGATTCATTACCATGTCCAAAGTTTACGGCCAAAACTTGATCTGATAAGTGTGGAATTGAACCAATTTGATATTCTTACCTTTTCCGAAACTTGGCTAAATGAATCCTTGCACTCAGAAGAACTTTCTATCCCGTCCTTTTATAGCCCTGAACGAAAAGATCGCTCTGGAGATAATCATGGCGGTGTTATTGTATACATCAAGAATCATCTCAAATATATACGAAGGAATGATCTTGAAATGCCCCGTTTGGAATGTATTTGGATTGATATTTCACTAAATCATAAACACATACTCATAGGAGTATTTTATAGACCTCCAAGTGCTGATTCAAATTATTATAATATGATAGAAGATTTTATCCACCTCTCAGTAGATACAGGTATTAAAGATATTATTGTTACGGGGGATTTTAACTTGAATATGCTTAATTGCCAAAGCGCTCGTAAAATAAACTCTTTATGCCAACAGTTTGGTCTAAGTCAAACTATAAATGAACCTACTCATTTCACTGAACATTCATCTTCTCTAATTGATATCATGCTAGTTAGTAATAAAGATAATTTGATAATAAGTGGCGTTGCCGATCCCTTTTTAGATCAAGAACGAAGGTACCATTGTCCAATTTTTGCTATTTTCAAGTTCAAGAAACCTAAATTCAAATCTTATACTAGAAAAATCTGGAAATATGATCAAGGTGATTATAATCTATTGCGAAGTAAAGCTATCGAAACTGTTTGGTCGGACTTATCAGATGATGATATTAATGTCTATGCAAGTAATATAACAAACACAATTGTATCTATAACTGAACAATGCATTTCAAATCTGATAATTCGTATTAGACCTTACGAACCTACTTGGATTAACAACTTAATAAAGCGGAAAATTAGAGCTAGAAAAAGATTATATAAAAAGGCCAAACTATCAACACTTCAACACCACTGGGATAAGTTTAGACAAATTAGAAATGAAGTTATAACATTAATACGTGAATCAAAACTAATTTACTTCGATAGTCTCTCCCGTAAACTTAAATCCCCTGATATTTCCTCAAGGGACTGGTGGAAAACACGCAAAACCTTTATTTCTTCCAATAACAAACCCTCCATTCCATCTCTTTTATACAACGATCAGGTCGTGTCAGATGAAACAGAAAAGGCCAATTTACTTAATGATTTTTTTAAAAAACAGACAATTTTAAATGACAATAACGTCGAAATTCCCTTCATGCCCCCTAGTAACGTCAGCATGCATTTAATGGTACTTACCCCAGATGAAGTTCAGTCCGTCTTAAAGTGTCTCCCAATTGGTAAAGCAACTGGTCCAGATGAAGTTAGCAACCGTATCCTTCGGGAACTTTCCAGTGAGCTATTAATTCCTCTTTGTAATTTGTTTAATAAATCTCTAGCTGATGGAAAAGTCCCGAATATTTGGAAGGAAGCTTTTGTTTGTGCCGCTTTTAAGAACGGTGACCCATCATCTGTTAATAACTACCGTCCTATCTCTCTTTTAAGTAACATTAACAAAGTTTTGGAAAGATTAGTTTTTAAACATGTATTTAATTCTCTTCGCGTCAATAGTTTTCTATCGGCTCTGCAGTCTGGCTTCATGCCGGGCGATTCGACCGTAAATCAACTTACTTATCTTTATAATACTTTCTGTCAAGCACTGGATGTAGGTAAAGAAGTAAGAGTTATCTTCTTTGATATAAGCAAAGCTTTCGATCGCGTATGGCACAAAGCTCTTTTAGCGAAACTTAAGTCTGCTGGTATGTCGGATGCACTTATAAACTGGTTTTCCAATTATCTAGAAAATAGACGGCAATGCGTTATAGTTCCTGGTGCTAAATCAGAGTGGATTTCTATAAACGCAGGGGTACCACAAGGCTCTATATTAGGGCCTCTTCTATTTTTAATATATATCAATGACATTGTTACGGATATAGATTCCAACATTCGTCTGTTCGCTGATGACACAAGTCTATATATTATTGTTGACCATGTAAATACCGCAGCCGATATCCTAAATTCCGATATAGTAAAAATAACTGACTGGGCGAATAAATGGCTTGTCACTTTTAACCCTACAAAGACTGAATCATTATTGATATCTCGTAAAAGAAACAAACCCATTCATCCACCTTTAAATATGCTTAATCAACAAATACCAGAAGTTACAACTCATAAACATCTGGGCGTGAAGCTTTCAAACGACTGCAGTTGGCATTACCACATAGAATATATGACAGCTAAAGCATGGACCAGAATAAATATAATGAGAAAACTTAAATTCCAGCTGGATCGTAAATCCTTAGAAATAATATAAATTAGTTTTATAAGGCCCCTGTTAGAATATGCGGATGTTATCTGGGATAACTGCACACTTTATGAAAAACTTGAACTAGATAAAATCCAAAATGAAGCAGCTAGAATTGTAACAGGAGCTACCAAACGTGTATCCTTAAATAATTTGCACACGGAAGTAGGCTGGGAAACGCTTGACGCTCGAAGGCGTAAACATAAGCTTGTTCTATTTTATAAAATGAATTATAACTTGGCACCACCGTATCTTACTACATTAGTTCCTCCTCTAGTAGAAGACGAGTCTCGATACAGCTTACGAAATGCAAATAATCTTCAAACAATTCATTCTCGAACACAAAATTACTCCGATTCATTTTTACCTTCTGTTGTTCGTGAATGGAATTTACTCCCGCAGGACGCCAGATCCTTGGAATCTGTCTACTCTTTCAAACGATATCTTACCCATGAAACACGTCCCCCGAAGTATTACTACACAGGTGACAGGAAAGCACAAATCCTACACACACGTCTCAGAACAAACTGTAGTTCATTAAACCATCACTTGTTTATCAAAAATATAACTGACTCTCCTCTGTGTCACTGTGGTAGTATCGCGAACACTGAGCATTTCTTCTTCACGTGTCCAACCTATCACATTATACGCTTAGAACTTATCAACTCTCTTTCAAATATATGTACTATCTCAACTAATATTCTCCTTTGTGGTGACCCCAATCTCAGTTACGAAACAAATGAAGTGATCTTCGAAAATGTGCAAAATTTTATATTAAAAAGCAAACGATTTTAAACTGACATTACTTATCAACATCAGTAAATGAATAAGTTAGATGCTGCTAGTACGGATGGTTCGCCCCTACCCATTGTCGCCGCCCATATTTCCCTTACACTTTTTTTTTTTATATAGTAGTAGTATTATTCAATATATCAATTTATTATCGTTTGTGAGTGCGTTTTTCTTAGCTTTCAAACGTACTTTTCCTTCTAAATCTTGATAACATTTTCCATTGTATAAGAAATATTATGTTTCTATTTTCTCTTCTTGAGTAATGTATAATAAATCTGCCATTCTAGTGTTACATATAAACATGGTAAGGAAAGGAACTTAATAAGCATTACGCTTCCGTTCCAATCCTTTATTTGTTGTTATTGTATATATGCTTAACTTGTAAATACAATGAATAAAATATGTTTAAACTAAATATACATGAATAGTGTGCCTGATAGTATCTTTATCGCAGCAAACTTTAACGCCCGTATTGGCTCTTTATTTGACATTTTTAGTGATATTGATACTATTCCCATACGAGACCCAATTGATCAATCTATTAACCAGCATGGACATGACCTATTAGTGTTTTTAGATGAATAAAAGTGCTGCGTGCCTAACGGTAGTTTTGAGAAAACTCGGAAAGGTAAAGCTGTAGTGGATTATTTATGTGTGCCACACGATGTTTTTCATAAGTGCTCTAATTTTCAGACGTTAACTGTTCATTCTATTGTTCAAAGTCACAATCTGCACGGTTTACATGGTGAAAGATAAAGATTACATGATCACAGTGTTCTCTTAACCCAATTTAATTAGTCTGAGTGCGGGATATTAAAAGAAGATACATTAAATTATCATGCAGTTGTTCCTCCCCGTTTCACACTGAATAGAATTCCAGAAGATGTTAAGGAAAGTGAGATGTTGAGAACTGTTTTAATAAACACGTTGTTACGCATTGAAAGTTGTTAAGATACACAGACTGATATTGATGACATATATGAAAGCGTGTGTGACATCATTATACGAGAAATGAAAGCAAATATTCCTCAATATAGTCCGTCTAAAAGCATAACTAAACGTCTGAAAACCAGAAAACCATACTGGAACCAAACACTTACAGAACTTTGGAATGACGTACGTAATAAAAAACGCGAATTTGTACGTTGTATGCACAACATAAATACCAAAACAGCTTTACGTAGAGACTCATTGAAGCGAAAAACGTTTTTGATAAAGATTAAGGCGTACGGAACGAGCTCACAGACAGACTGTCGCACTTGAAATCGATGACCTATCTTCCAACAACCCTAATGATTTCTGGGATAAAATAAAAAAGCTAGGTCTACAATTTAATAATTATATTCCTATGAAAGTAGTTGATAGCAATGGAATTGCATCGAACGACGAAAATACTGTTTTCAATAAATGGAAGCTAGATTTTGATAACCTGCAATTGTTCAAACAATGACACCTTTGATGAAGCGCATTACAATGAATCTAAAATGCATACACTTTTAATTAAAAATAATATGGGTGATCCTTTATATGTGCCAAATGATCAATTAAATCACAATTTCACTCTAGAAGAAATCGCATACATTGTTATGCACGCGAAATCGCGTTCAGCTAGCGGCTACGACGAAATACCGTTCAGCGTCTTAACATTTCTGAAAGTTACTACAGTATTACAACAACTATTTCAGTTAGTTTTTGATACAAGTATTGTCCCTTCACCATGTTCACCATGGAGAAAATCAATTATTTGTCCTATACTGAAAGACTATTTCATCGGACAAGCGTGTACCAATGAATTATAGAGGCGTTAGTCTATTGTCATGTGTGAGTAAACTGTATAGTTCGTTCATGAGCAAATGTATAACTAAATATCTTGAACAGAACAATGTATAACTAAATATCTTGAACAGAACAATATCCTTGCAGATGAGCGAAGCAAGTTTAGAATCAACAGGTCATGTGATGATCATGTTTACACCTTAAATAGTTTAATTGATAAGAAATAACGACTCCGTTACTTTGACTATAATTTAGGCAAAATTATTGCAACTGTACATAATTACAAAGATATTGGATTTAAAACATTTGATAAACTATACGAATCATGCGTTATACCAATCCTAGACTATTGTGCTGCCGTGTGGGGATTTAAACAATACCAAGCTATAGACAATATCCAGTATCGTGCTTTACGGTACTTTCTTGGAGTTCACAGATTTGTCCCGAAACTTGCCATTACTGGAGATACAGGTTGGCTCCCGAGTAACTATCGCCCCTGGGTAACGATGTTTCGCTATTGGAACATATTAATTATGTTTGACAATAATAGACTTACAAAACGCGTTTTCGACTTGGATTACACACGATGTCGAAGTAATTGGTGCAGTGATTTAAAATCCGTTATATTAAAACTAAATTTTGCTGAACTTTTTGAAAGGAAAACATTGGTGAATAATGAAACAGTAAAAAGTAAAATTGTTGAATATTATTCGGATATTTGGAAAACTGACATAAGACAATTGCCTAAATTAAGAACGTATGTAACATATAAAGATCAGTTTGAATGTGAACAATATACACTGTTAAATTTGAGCAGACATGAACGATCGATGCTTGCTCAATTTAGGTGCGGTATTCTACCATTAAGGGTAGAGACTGGGGGTTACGTTGGAGCCCCTGAACAAAGACTTTGCAGATTTTGCAATGAAACTCAAATTGAGAATGAGATCCATTTTTTAGTTAAATGTTCTTTCTATAATGATATAAGAGAAGATGTATTTTATGAACAATTAATTGATTTGCAATTCATTATGAACGAATGTGACAAACTCATATATCTAGTTAAGAACTTTCCTAGAAAAGTTGCTAAATATTTAGTGAAAGCATTCCTCAGAAGACGAAATACCATGTATGGAAATTAAACACTTTACTTATATATATATAATACAGTTCGTACCAAGTTATTATACTTATGCTATAAAAGGTCATTTCATTAACTCAGTTGACTCATATCGCGAGGATGAAGACTTGACATTTAATCTTAGTGCCATTTATAATAATTATACTTTTGTTTCATATTCCCGCATTTTAGGATGAAGACTTGACATTTAATCTTACTGCCATTTATAATAATTATACTTTTGTATCATATTCCCGAATTTTATATTTAACTTAAATTGATATCAGTATGATATCCGGAACGTATATTTTGTAAATAATATACTTTTGTAAATATCTTTAGTATATCACGTTAATTATATGAAAATATAGACATAAAAATCGAACAGGAAAAGCAGCATTCAAGGACGACAGTCAACCCCAAACACACACAGAAACAAAGAACAAATTTAAAGATGAATAAAAGGCAAATAAGACATCAAAAACACAAAACCAGGTTCTAAGGTGCACCAAACCTCACACTTACCCTACTGTCAACTCAATAAAACGGGACAGTGTAAATAAAGAAATCCCCTCCATGAACTATTCTTAACCAACAAGGCAGCATTAATAGGCAATAAAAGTAAAACACAAAGATGCTCGTGTATATATAAATACAAAAAAACAATAGCCTAGAAAGCCACAAAGAAGGTACTCAATGACTTGGCAGAAGACAGAGCAACAAGAGAATAATTCATTGCGGGCACGACAAGACAAGACTGCAGACAAACATCAAACGTCACCGTCCTTTTGGGCTTTAGGTAGACGTCATCATAGGGTCCACAGCCTGTCCAGTAATAGCACAATTAAAGAAAAACGCATAGTGGCGAACTGTAAATGGGTCCACCAGCAAGCATGCAGTGCGTTGCAAAAAGTTTGCAAAGGTGACTTATAGATCCAATGGACCGGTTGTAATATCCATGTGATGTATTTAAATATTGTGTTGATACTTCTACACATGTCACTATAATTAACAATTTACTTACTTACTTACTTTTAGAGGATATGTGTTTGTTTTGAGTCAATATAGGATTTATTTTCATCGAGAAGTGAGAAAACTTATATTTTTACGAGTGCTTTATATTTGAGTTTTTTCACTTTGAGATGAATATAAATCCTATATTCACGACAAACAAACAAATATTCTATTTATTATTTACTCACAACCTGGACATTTTTGCCGAAAAAACATAATGCGCCAAAATACAAAGACGTCAACAATGTAAATAACATCAATTTTGCATGAGGTCATTTTGAGTGAAAATACACATATAAACAATGAAAATATAAGGTTTTATTTTAATCATAAAATCCACTATTTCACTGGAAAGTATATAATAAACTTGGGGATTTTTTGGTAGGATTGAATATATTCATGTGTAGGATTTATTTTCATCGAGAACTATTGAGTGTCAAGCAATCAAAAGTGGGTCATCTTGTTGGTCCCAGATAATACTACCTTCACAATAACAATAAATTTGCTTAAAAATAAAAATAATTTAAACAAGAAATGTCACAGAAAGTGACAAATGCCCCTGAAAAGGTTTACAAATTTGACCTCCATTTGTGATCTTGACCTTTAAGGTACCGACCTGATTCATGCATGCGACACACCTTCTTATTGTGTGAAGTTTCATTGAAATTGAAATGACGACGGAGACATGCTTGTTTCTGATGGAAGGTCAAGGACAAATGAATGGTGCAATAACTATACAATGTATGTCCCCTCACTTCAGGGGGCATAAAAAGGGGGAAAAAAAGTTTTAATCTATGATGAACAAAGTGAAAGCTAGCCTACGCTAATAGTGATGTATACTCATGAAAATAATTAAAATACCATTTTTTTTTATTTGTGTCATGTTTTTACGCACCGTTTATGAACATTTTACTGTCCGTTTGCAATTTTTAATTTTAATTTTATTCTTTAACAATTATTGCATGACCCGAAAGTATTAAACAGGTTTATGAAATGCAGAATATTAAAGAGTAAGTAATTATTATTTTTCTCTTTTGCGGTCCTTCAATTATTTTCAGTGTTATATAAAGCAAACATAACATGCAGCTTTTATAACCTGTGGAAATCCATATTAAAGGGACATATGGCAATCTTGAAGTATTAATAAACTATTTATCAACTATTAAAATTAACAGTTTTAAAAAATGAGAATTTACATGCGTTCCATTAAAGCAAATGCAGATCATAGGCCTTGATATTACAAAAACAATAAACAGTATAGAACATCATCTACAGAAGAAAATGTCATAAGTGTCGATCATTCGAGTCATTTTATCAACACAGTGAATAATTTTAGTACTAAACCAGCAATAAATAAAACATTGTAATATATCACGTAATAGTCTATGTTGCTGCTGAACAACAACAATATAATAAAACCTCTTTTCTTATGATGAAATAGCATCTTGAACTAAAGATTAAATAGCACATCATGATATTAAAAGGATTGAGGTTGCAAAATAAAAACCTTAGTTACATTTGTTATCTCCGTATTGGCAGTTACACGTGCCGACATGGTCGCATAAATCATATACTCACCGGAATGCTTATTAACGTTTAAACCAGTTTGCATCCATGTAGTTCACATGTGAGATGCGAGGGTGTGTCGAGGCCATGTCAGGAATCATCCTATGTTATCACGAGTTTAGTAAATTCAATACCGAAAACAAACATGTGAATTACATTTAAATACCAGTTTATGACAAAGTCACGTATAAACAGAACATTTGACATACTATAGTGACTTACAAAGCTACATTTGCATAACAAAATGCGATTGATTAGGGCACTAATCATTTTATGTTAAAGTCACCACTGATGAAACAACCCTACTCCTAAAATTCTCAAACAGAAATACACAATGATTAGTATACAATATCACATTCTCTGGTACATTCTGGGCAGTACCAATCACCTGCTTCGAACCGCTCTGTGTCATACCGAGAGCAAGGCCAACACATCCATACATCACAACACCAACAGTTCGGACAGTCACAACCGACACTAGTATTTGTATTGTCCGGCACTATGTTCTCTTCTGGAAGCATTTTTTTGCACTGTTTGCGCCGCTTGTCTAATTCCTCGGTGCACTAGTGGATGGGGCCGACTTATCTATTCCGCTACTACAGGGTATGGACAACTACTTTACTTCTTTGTATCCTTATAATCGTGGCGTGTTTTTTTGCATGTTTTTGGTTGATTTAAACATATTTTATTACCATTATGTACAAGTACAATGCAATCGGGTCGGGCCACAAGTGCTACCCACATTAGTTACGGTCCTTCCCTACAATGGAGTTTTAACAAATATAATGAATGGCAATTGCTTTTAACACGTATCAATAAGCTGGATTAACTACAACATGATATGTAGTAGAACATGTTAAGATAATAAGAAAACAGAAATAAAAAATAAAGGAAATTAAACTAGAAAGAATAATTCAACACACGTGACATTGCTCGGGTTAATCAGAACAGATAAAATGCAATGACAAACCTAAGTAAATCGGTGACTATCTCTAATAAAGTTTTGAACAGAATTAACAATCAACAATCAAACCATGTTCTTCTGTTGTAAGATCTAACCTTCCAAACAATAATGTATTTGAGCTTAAACGATGAAACGAGCGTGTTGACTGGAAGAGTTCGAGCCTTTCAATATTGAATTGCTTACATTCAAAGGAGAAATGATTTGCATCTTCATTACCCTGACCGCAATTGCATTGAGGCGATTCGCGTAAATGATTTTGAAAAATATCATTATTGAGATTACTGCATGAATTTCTTATCCTAGCATGCATAACAGATACAAAAAACGTACACCAGACATTTGAATATGTTTAATGAGCCTGAATTTCTGTAATTTATGTGGAATTTAAATTAACATCTAAATGGATGACTTATAGTGACCAACAGACATGCTGATGCATAAAAACAAAAATCGACAATAAATGAGAATGCTTGAAGGTGAGGTGTGCTATATTGTACTTAGACTGCAGAAAATGTACATAGTCTTTGGTATTGAAGCGTGTACATTGGTACGCACGTACGCCTATCGCATAGCTAGCTACATATCCCAAACATGTGCATGTTATATCAGCCATGTTGTTGCAGAGCTTAGCAATGATTCCTCTTTGGCGGGTGGGTTCGTCATTTAGATTATATCACCAATATCGACAGGCCGGGCCGGGCCAAAAATCGGGAAAAAAACTTGATTCCGGACATCACTGCCGAATATGTAGAGAACCGTGTGACACTGTGCTCTCTAAAATATAGAAAAGCACGTCGTTTGACAACATATATAATGAACATCTTAAATTAGGTGGACTTTCCTTAAATTGTGCACTTGCCTAATTGTTTAACCTAATTATCGCTGAACATATATTCCCTAAAAATTGCAAAAAAGGGGTTGTCATCCCAGTATATAAAGGAAACAGAAAAAGCAGGTCCGATCCAAGTAATTATAGGCCTATAACGTTATTACCAGCAATTTATTAGTCTCTATCATCCAGACACACTCAAGCTGACTGCGAGCGCTAGCGAACGTCTGGACTCACTGTTCTTTAAAATTGTTGACCGATAGACGGCGCCAACCGTCAAAACTGACTGCGGCGTGACGTCATTTTGATTGCAACATCAAAGTGCACGTTGAATTACGCGCAACATTAGTTCCAATGGGATGTGTGTACGTCCTTATTAAATATACAATACACTTCGTTTTATTGTAGTTTCTCTAAAAACATAATATAATCTTACAAAATGATGTTTAAAATTTAATTTTTAGCATTAATGGTGATCCGCTGACTATGTTTGGAGTAATTTTATTGCACAACATTGCGCGTAACGTCACGTATTTTTTGACGCCGTCGTGACGTAGGGGGTGATTCCCACGGATTTCCATAACGAACTGAAGTTGACCAATCAGAGGCCGGTGATTTTTTTTTGTCCACACCTCGTTTTGATGTCAACAATTTTAAAGAAGCTTTACTCCAGACCATCGTTTGGACTTCTTTGAGAGAAGTCTCGCGAGAGGTCTGGATGATCGAGACTAGCAATTTATAAATTATTTTAAAAGTTTTACATTTAAAACTAAACAGATGGGTTAAAACCGATAATATTGTATTCCCTAATGAGCAACATATGAAAAGCAGTATATTTATCTGTGGAACCAGATCAAGCTGGTTTCCTGTGAAACAGGGGGTCCGTCAGAGAGGAACCATATCGACGTGGGTGTATAACTTGGTTATAGATGGATTATTGCAAGAACTATCTCACAGTAATTTGGGAATATGTGTACTAGATACAATTGAATTGAATGTTGTTTAACGGCTCATCAACACAGTATATGTTATTTAGAGCCGCTCCAGAGAGAGGGGAAGGATACATAGGAATCCGGGAACCTGCCCTACTCTTATTATCGAATAGATTCCTATGGTTCTTTAACGTGCTCGGAGGATAGACCGACACACGGGACCGCCCGGTTTACGTCCCCATCCGACGGACGGGGCTAAGGGAAAGTGTCTTGCCCAAGAACACACCGACGGAACTCAGTGGCACCACGGAGGATTAAACCCGGGGCCTCCGGTTACAAATCCGCCGCGCTACCGACTGCGCCACGCCAGCCCTCTGTACTAGCTACAAAAGCTGGTAACTCTATACAAAAGCTTGTAACTCTACACGAGCAGTTGACTTGACGCTCTCTTGCACTTCTCCCGAAAACTTGCAAAATATGCTAAACATTGTTCATGCATACACTTGTAGATGGCGATACATAATAATACCCCAAAAAAGCAATAATATTTGGAAATACCTCCAGAAAAAAGGTTCAATCTAGCTTTACACTAGGAAATGATCAAATAGAAATAGTAAGTAATATCAAACACGTTGGCATACTTATAAATGATCAACTTAATAATGAAGATACTATTAAAAATGCATGTACAAAGGCACGCTCGTCTTTATTTTCTCTTCTGTGTCTTGGTTTGAATCCACATCAAATTAATCCGTTAACATCGGTCTCACTTATTAGAAAAATATGTTTGACAACTTTACTTTATGATTCAGAATTATGGTTTAACTTAACCAAAGGAGACCGACTCTGTTGTAAAAATATTCAAGGTTTCAATGTATTAACAAGAACGGATATGTGTATGAGTATGCTAGGTTGGTCGACATTTAATCTAATATTGAAAAACGAAAATTGGGATTTTTGCAAAAACTGTTATATGCCAACAAATCTTCTTCCTAAGCTCATTTTTAATAATCGACTGGCAATGTTTCTGGTAAGAAATGATAATAAACAAACGGGGTACATCCCTGATATTTATAACGTCTTTCGAAAGTACGACATGGTACATTTTCTGCATAAGTATGCTGAGGTTGGTGTTTTCCCATCAAAACAAGCATGGAAAACCATAAGTAGCGAAGTCATACATCAGGAAGAAGTCCGAAACTGGATGCATAGAACACAAATTGACAAAACATTCTCCAGATTTGTCGGTGTTCATAATAATATTGAACCAGCGATGGCATGGAAATATGCTACGGACAGACATACTGTCACTAACTCGGTAGTTGTAAGTGAAATATGGGGTGATATTCCAACGAAAATAGCAAAGGTCTGTCCCTTGTGCGAAACCATATATACTGATGTTTACTTACATGTAATCACAGCTTGCCAAGCCACATTTGCTTTACGTGAAACTTTCCTCAACGGGATTGTATCCCAATTTGGCCCTTCTCTCTAAGAGAGTCACAAACTTATGAAAAGTTTCTTCAGAATGTTATCGGAAAATCATCAGATATATTGAATACAATTGGACTCCAAGAGAAGTTCTTCAGATATGCGAACAGCTTTGTTTGCAATTGTTTAAACCTATATGACATATTTTTACGTAAAGAAATGCATACAGCTTTGTTGACGATCGTTTAAACGTAGATTATATGACATAGTCTTACGAAAGGCGAAATAGTGTACATAGTGATATAGTGAAAACAAATGCAATAACAACTGAAACTGCGAGAGATATAGAGACACGTGATCGCATAATGGCTTGTGTAACTTATTATGTGATATAACATATACTTAATGTTTTCATATATATATACACTGGTAATACGGACTGTCAGCGAAGTGTTTTCATTTACTGGGTTAAATCTTGTCTTCACTAAACAACGCGTATCTATGTCATTGAAATTGGAAAGAAAGATATCTATCTGTATAATTAATAACATTGTGTATGTATAACATATGTTATGTTATTATCGTTCATAATTTTAAAGATCTATTGTTCTTTGTGCTTTACTTCTCCGTCTCTATTTGTTGTATTTGTCGATTGATTTGAAAATGTTATTTAGATTCCTGTACACTAGTTATCTGTCTGATCATGCTGATTCACAATTGCATTCGTTCATTATTACGTGTTACTGCGAACTGCACATTTGCACATATTAATCTATGTAAAGAGGAAATAAAGAGAATAAATAAATAAAGGATAGAGATGTAAAATGTTATGAAATGAATAATGGCTGATTGAATTGTATGTCTTTGATCGGAATTAGACTGTCGCACTGCAATTTAGCGTTGTTATCAACATATAACGATTGAAACAATCTGTCGATTCTTTCAAACCGAAAATCGTTGTCTGCTCTGTTCATACCTGTCTTCACAACAATCAAAGCATGCAGCTGTATGGAAGTCCATGACTGTCGTATGATGGGCATTTATCTTTATGTTCGTTACATATGCCTTTATGTGCAGTGGTGAAAACTACTCACGGTCACCGAAAACTCCGTATGTTTATTCTGATGCATTATTCACAAACCATTAGAATAAAATTGCTGAACCAATATCTTCTATGTTTTAAGTATTGAATCTTGATGCCTAACTTGTCTCACACGTTTATTGGTAGGCTTTTATGACAAACAGTTACGCCGTTATTTACCTTGCCATTTAACATTGTTAACTATAGATAATCGTGCTACTAAATGACAAGCTGCATTAATCTGTCTCGGAATAAATTTCATTTGATTTTACTGGCCTTTTATTGTTTGACGTCTGACATGCCATGAATGTTTTTGAGAAAAAAATCTTTGTTCGATATACCTCAAGAAAACCGGAAATGCACGTGCATTTCATAACACCAATGTGGAATGCACTAAATCCAGATATACACGTAATGTTTTTTTAAAATATCGACTCGTTGTTTTGTCCCAAATGCCTCAAATTCTAACTTTTAAGAGGATTTGTTTTGTGGTGCGTTTTCATTGACCGTGAGTACACTTCTCAAAACTGCTAACTACACCGCTACGTTTTGGGTTATATATATCGATGGGTTGAATGTTTTTCAATAAAATAAAAAGGAAATACCAATTCAATCATTTTTACATCATTTCATTTTATTTTTTTCATGGGCAATGCTAGAACTAAACCACAATAAGCAATTACAAACGACCCATGTAAACACTAAAGTCACACTTTTCATTTCTTGTTCATAAAAGTGTGACTTTAGTGTTTACATGGGTCGTTTG
>JAWPHD010015001.1:0-57864 GCA_037043455.1 Cyrtodaria siliqua | reverse complement strand
ATTTTTGATATAGCAAAAGTTTCGTTCTGACTCCAGTTTTGCCTGAAATGTTAAAGAAAGGGAAATACCATCATTGGACAGAGAAATACATGTGTAATGGGTGTTTGCATGAATTAAACATTTATTTAAAGCATACAACTCTTCATGATATATGGCTTTATAGGCAGCAACATTTTGTCAAATGTACGCACTGTGTCACGTGAAAGAGATATCAGTTCACAGTGTCCTGTCTATTTGTTATTATGTCTGTTATTTTTTATTGCGCATTGAAAACTATTTACAATCAAGACACATAATCGTATGTCGGGCTTAAATAAGATAATTAATAACACAGATCTAACTACAAGGTCTGTGTTAATAATTACAGATCGACACGTGGAATAGTTTCGCGTTTAAATATTTGTTTTTGTGTACAACTGTTAATTTTCATAGTAAATATGCATAATAAGGCATATATTTCTAAAATTATTGATACAATGCAATGTCACATTTGGAAAACATGTCACTTAACATATGTTCACGTTCAACTCTCGATATATAATAGAAGATAATATCGGATATCGTACTTCCAAATTAACCGATACCCTTAAGTAATATAACGCATAGAATGTGTTTAAAGTACCTTCCTATTTTCTCAAACATGCGTACAAACTATTTAAAAACAATACTTTTGTTCAATTCAGCTTTTTGAGACTACAAGATTTTGACCGAGTTAGTTTAGAACCGACATTTATAGAGT
This sequence comes from Cyrtodaria siliqua, assembly GCA_037043455.1. Classification (NCBI taxonomy): domain Eukaryota; kingdom Metazoa; phylum Mollusca; class Bivalvia; order Adapedonta; family Hiatellidae; genus Cyrtodaria; species Cyrtodaria siliqua. The sequence continues at coordinate 57,125 of JAWPHD010015001.1, read as the reverse complement.
GACTGAATGCAAAACTTAGATTTTCTCAAATCAAATAGGAAACAGAACTAGAGCACACTGATTTTCTATACTCTTTCTTCGCCAGATCTATTCTCTCAACGTAAGAATAATAGTTTAGAACCACATGTCTTACGAAGAAGATAAATTAAGTTAACTTATCTTAACTTGTCTTAACTTATCTTAACTTATCTTTGCTTATTTTCACTCGCATGCCTGTGCTAATCCCGTAGCATACATAGATCCGCGAATCTATTTCGTAATTCATCCTCAATGTATTTTGTACTATCTTCGGTGTCATTTTGATCTGTACTATCATCTGAAATTTCTTGTGTATCGTCGATAAAATTTTGGTCTTCTTCTTGGTCTTCTTTTTGGTCTTACAAGTTAAGATAAGTTAACTTAATTTATCTTCCAATCCCGTAGCATTGCAGAAACATGCATATTATTAATTATCGTGTAAGTAGTATAGCAACTGGGTGTAGTGGGGTAGTTTTTTCCGAAGAGGGTTTTAAATGTGTTGGGGGGGGGGGGGGGCGGGGGGGGGGGGGGGGCTTGGTAACACAGCATCACCTCGACTTGTAACTGATTTTTGTTTCTGATCAGTTTTCCGGCGATTTTAGCTTTTTATTCATGCTGTAACACGCAAATTTGCCATTTTTTCATGTAGGGGACCCCGAGTTTCCGGCGATTTTAGCTTGTTATTTAAGCTGTAACACGCACATTTGCCATTTTTTCATGTAGGAGACCCCGAGTTTTCCGGCGATTTTAGCTTTTTATTCATGCTGTAACACGCACATTTGCCATTTTTTTAGCTTGTTATTCATGCTATAACACGCAAATTTGCCATTTTTTCATGTAGTGGACCCCGAGTTTTCCGGCGATTTTAGCTTGTTATTCAAGCTGTAACACGCACATTTGCCATTTTTTCATGTAGGAGACCCGAGCGGGAAACTTTGCCAAAAACCCCAGTTCCTATACTACTAGTATCACCTCGGCTTGCAACTGATTGTTGTTTCCGATCATTTATTTCCGGATTTTTTTAGCTTGTTTTTCATGCTGTATCACTTTCTTGTAGACCCCGAGGTTTCCGGCTTTTTTAGCTTGTTTTTCATGCTGTATCACGCAAATTTGCCATTTTTTCATGTAGGGGACACATGGCAGCCATCAAGTCGCCGGTTCTTAAATGTCACCTGGCAGCCATCAAGTCGCCGGTTCTTCTATGGACACATGGCAATCTTGATGTGTTTAGAAGTCGAGGTGTCCCGTTAGGTTTTCTACATCATTAAAATTCTCTGGCCATGTTTTGTTTCATGAAAATGTTTATTTAAATCGAAATCAATACACAATAATAGATATGTACAATTCACACATTGCAATGTCTGTGATAAGCGAGAATAAAATTGTATTTGATGACGTAGAAAACTTTGAACAGGTAAATTAAACCACAGGTAAATGTATTTATCAATTATCTGGCAATAGTTGGGCAGCTATACAATTAAGATTTAGCTCATTTCCCCGTGCAATCACGCAGTGCTAAAGGTAGAATCTAATACTTATTTTTACATACAACTTAGTAGCGGTTTTAAATATGTATTTCTCTTCGGGACTATCAAGAAATGTTCATATGACGTTTAAGAGTTAAATTTGTTCATTGATAATACTACAAAAATCATTAAACTTGCATTGTGAAAGTCAATATTAATACTTATTTGACTAGGTCAAATCAAACTGTGTTTGCCTATTCTTAATTGGTGATTATTTTGCACCAATTTAATAGAATAATGTAGAAAAAAAATCCAAATAACGTTCTATTTAGTTAACAGAGTTGAAGAAATATTGAATTATAACACTGAGAGGCGATCTCTCCAGGTTAAGTTGTTAATTTCGTAACCTTTGGACAGTAATCTGTATTTAACTGTACGGCGAGTACTATAGAAAAACTTGAGAAGATCCCGATATCAGTAACAACACGTGATACAACACAGTGCTGAAATTAGACTGGTGTCCAATCGTAACTATTCTTTAGCGACGATATGTCAATGACGTCAGTGGACCAGTCTATGCTGAAATCTGCTTTAGATAGACTGGGAAGGCTAATGTTCATCGTGAATGTCCGGTGTTTTGCTTCCATTTTGATAATCTGGCACTTTTTAAGTACAACAGCCAATATCGTTCGATGGGTCGTGTTGTCTGAGGTGTCTGCTCTTTAGCGAGGCAGAGTTGTTGTTGACATCCTATGGCCGAGGGTTCGAATCTGTTAGTAATTGGTTAGTTCAAAACTCTTTGCTTCTAAGGTACTTCTTGATTGACTTCCTGGGTAGAACCAGTACTAAGCAATGCAGATAAAGTGTCTTGATCAGGGACGCAACGCTTATGGTTATGGCGGGGATCGAACCCACGACGTTTGGCTCATGGGTCCAACGCTCTACCACTAGACCACAGCGCTCCACACACATATATATATATATATGCTGTTCGAGTATTAATACAATATGTTTGTAACGCACCATATTAAATATATATATTTAGGTATAAACCTATGGATTTAGATTCTTATTTCTTAAGTTCACTTACCATAAACCTCAACTTATTTTTATGATATAATAACTATGCACTGTATACTAAATGAACTACATCGACAGCGACTATGCAAACAGTTATCGATTACGCTGAACAACTTTTCAATTGCGAGGTAGGCGGATCACGGGTGGCTCTTCTGAACTCAATACCTATACAAGTAGACGCACACCCGATAACCGTCCAATGTTAATCAATGGCACACATACCTGTCCACCGTATTATACTCAATATAAAGCGTTTCATCTGTGTGATTGTATCATAGTGTTTACATAATTTCACACCCACCGTGAAATAAAAAGAAAAAAGCTTCTTTTTTGATTATAACACAATTAATGTTGCAAATGCTGTTTTAAGTTATGTTCGGTTTTCGACATAAGAAGAAGTTAACCTCTGTTGTGTTCTTAGACGCATCAGAAACACAAATATGGGAGTCGCCAAAAAAAAATCAAACTATTGTAAAAAAAATCAAACTATTGTAAAAAACATCAAACTATTGTAACGCTTAAAAGTACATCGGGGTACATCAGGATGTGTGTGGGTACATCAGGGTGAGTGTGCGTACATCAGGATGTGTGTGGGTACATCAGGATGTGTGCGGGTACATAAGGGTGGGTGTGGGTACATCAGGATGTGTGTGGGTACATCAGGATGTGTGTGGGTACATCAGGATGTGTGGGGGTACATCAGGATGTATGTGGGGTACATCAGGATGTGTGTGGGGTCTTGGGGTCTGGCTTAAAATTAGCAACTAATGATATTTTTGATTCCAAACGGCTTTACCATAATGAATGAGCCGAAAAATGACACCTTATTTACAAGGAAACTTATTTTGTACAGTACTATGTGATATCCTAGGATTAAGGTTACTTGTAATTTAAACGTTTTACGACTGATTCTATTCAAAATAGATGATGGAGTCGAGCGTTAGAACTTAACAACACCGTCCTAACTCTATAACATGATTAATATGACGTTTTTTATTATGAATTAGAACCTCTTTATTTCTTAGATTCTTATAGAGCCTATCAAGCCACAAACTCACAAAATGTACATGACGTCAGCACTTAATACAAGTAATAGTTGAATCAATTGTATACCGAAGTTCAGGTTCAAATAAACTTGGAAAGAACACGTTTTTACCGGGAAGTATTCCTTTTGACAAGGTTATAATAGCGTAAATGAGTCTCCATTGCCCTTCCATAGTAAAGTTAGAATGTTGACAACCTGTTAAAAACTCAAACCTCGTTAGAATTCTGGGTAACTTACTTTATCATGCAAATAAACATATCTGCTATTAAACATCAACAAGGAAATAGGGAGTTTAATACCTTCTTAGAAACATTTCTTCAGTTGTATACTAACACCGGGTCAAAGGTCAACAATATTTTAACCCCTTGCAATTTCATACCCTGTCTACTTTCACTTCTCAAATGTATACCAAAAACTGTCAAAAACATGATGAGCTGCATTTTCAAATATCAACAACATGTCCAGAATACAGTTACAGCCAAAAAATAACAGGAAACTGCACTAAAAAAAGTTTTTAAAGAAAAAAAGATTAGCACTCTTTAATACAGAACTACTTTCGACTGCACCAGGCGAGCACATCCTGTTGATTTAGTGTAATTAGACCACAAACGAGTTTTTTTCCAGAATAAATTGCCTTCATTCACTTAATAAAGTCGCGCAATGCTTTTGAAATCTACACAGAAGCTGACAAATAAAGTTGTACTCTGTACCAGGTAAACTACGTTTGTTACAGAAAGGACAATATTATGAAACATGTCTTAGTTACTATTGGAAACATCCTCAGTAACGCAGCGGTAAAATAGACCGTTATTCTACAGAATACAGAGTAACGGAATGTCTAGTAACGGATAAGGAGTAAGGAATGTCGAATTTATGGAATGTAGAGTAACGGATACAGAGTAACGGAATGTCGAATTTATGGAATGTGGAGTAACGGTAGAGTAACGGAAAGTCGAGTAACGTAGAGTAACGAAATGTAGAGTAACGGATACACAGAGTAACGGAATGCCGAATTTATGAAATGTAGAGTAACGGTAGAGTAACGAAATGTAGACTAACGGATACAGAGTAACGGAATGTAGAGTAACGTAATGTAGAGTAGAGGAATATAGTTTGTTTGTTTGTATGGTGTTTTACGTCATTTTCAACACATGTAAGGTTATATATGACGGTCGAATTTTTGTGGTGGAGGCTGACCATCCACTTTTCCTGGGTAGAACCAGAACTGTACACCTCCCGCCATCCGTAAGAATCGACACTTCCTCACATACAAGTCTAGCTCCCAGTGGGATTCAAACCGCGGTGAGAGCCGAGGGTTTACGACGCAACTTAAAATAATATAGCGAACGGAATGTAAAGTAATATAATATAGAGTAACGGACTGTAGAGTAACAGAATATAGAGTGATGGAATGTAGAGTAACATATTATAGAGTAACGGAATGTAGAGTAACAGAATATAGAGAACGGAATGTAAAGTAAAATAATATAGAGTAGAGGAATGTAAAGTAACATAATATAGAGTAAAGGAATGTAAAGTAACATAATATAGAGTAACGGAATGAGTAACCGAATATAGAGTAACGGAATGTAGAGTTACATAATACAGAGTAACGGAATGTAGAGTAACAGAATATAGAGTGATGGAATGTAGAGTAACATAGTATAGAGTAACGGAACGTAGAGTAACAGAATATAGAGAACGGAATGTAAAGTAACATGATATAGAGTAAAGGAATGTAAAGTAACATAATATAGAGTAAAGGAATGTAAAGTAACATAATATAGAGTAACGGAATGTAGAGTAACATAATATAGAGTAACGGAATGTAGAGTAACATTATATAGAGTAACGGAATGTAGAGCAACAAAATGTAAAGTAATGGAATTAAGGGAATGTAAAGCAACAGAATTAACGGAATAACAGAACAGCGGAATGTAGAGTAACAAACTCTGGCATAAAATTAGCTATTGAAAATGGAGAAATAAGAACAAATCTATGACAAGAGATAATTTCAATTTTGACATTGTTAACTATCCCCACCTAGACGGGGATATTACCAGAGCAACTTCTAATGAGGTTTATGTTTCTTAACTTATTCAGTTTCCTAGAGCATACGCAAGTTGAGAACTTTTAATATTCGAAGCCTTTATATAGCTAAAAGCTACTCCATTAGGGCTTCGGTTACCATAAACTGGAACAGTGTATTATTATTAATCCAGATCTAAAATATAGCAGTATTTTAAGAACGCTTCTTCGCAAACTGACTTCTATAGTGACGTGATTTACAAACTTCGTAGATCCTTGCTAAAAAGGTTATCAAAAGAGGTAATGCATGTTAATTAGTTTATTCATTTACATTTCACCACTATGCTTTCCAGTTTGATTGGTCTATGACTGGACAAATTGTGGTTGACTGGTCTATGACTGGACAGATTGTGGTTGATTGGTCTATGACTGGACATATTGTGTTTGATTGGTCTATGACTGGACAGATTGTGGTTGATTGGTCTATGACTGGACAGATTGTGGTTGATTGGTCTATGACTGGACAGATTGTGTTTGATTGGACCGATTGTGGTTGATTGGTCTATGACTGGACAGATTGTGTTTGATTGGTCTATGACTGGACAGATTGTGTTTGAATGGTCTATGACTGGACAGATTGTGTTTGATTGGACAGATTGTGGTTGATTGGTCTATGACTGGACAGATTGTGTTTGATTGGTCTATGACTGGACAGATTGTGTTTGATTGGTCTATGATTGGACAGATTGTGTTTGATTGGTCTATGACTTGACAGATTGTGGTTGACCGGTCTTTGACTGGACAGATTGTGGATCCTATGATGACGGGCACCTAATTCAAAAATGGATGGTAACGTGAGTTGTTTGTCTTCAATCGTGTCGTGTCATTTATTGTTTACTCCCGTGTTGTTCTGACTTCTGTCAAATCACTGAGTACTTGATGTGTGGTTTTCTAGGCTTTCGTTTCTTTATATTCATATATATATGATCATATATGTGTTATACTTATAATGCCTATTAATGCCGACTTCTTTGTTAAAGGAGATAGACTTGCGGGGATTTCTACATTTACACTGTCCCGTTTTATTAGGATGAACTGGGGAAGAGTGAGATTCGGTGAACCCTAGAACCTGTTTTATACACCCAGCGTCTTTTTGCCATTGATCATAGATAGAGATAGATAGATAGATTGATTTATTTCGGCAAAAATACAGATGTACATACTTGTTTAAAATAAAATGCATGAAATAAAATAAAATGCATGCATGAGATCTAAACCATGGTTTGCACATCAAAGCCAAGGATAACACAAACAAGGTGGAAATGATTGTTTGCCTTATTTCCATTGTAGTCCTTGTGATCATAACAAGGCGCACCCCACACTATTGTCACTCCGTTTATGTGGTTGGTGTCGCATTTATTGCTTTTGTTTGTTTTGTTTGAATGGGTTCTGTGCTTGCTGCATTTTCTGTTCGACTTTTGTACATACTTAAACTGCGATCTAGAATGATTTAATGAGCTGGCTTTCTTCCAACAAATAATGACTCGGCTAGACGTCTCTGAAAGAAGCTCTTTTAAGGGAATTATTTTTTTGTATTGCGTGTTCGCTATTCCTAAATAATTGGTATATGTGGCGTCTTAAGTACGTTAACATAACATTGCCTGTCTGTTGTTCGTAACACATATTGCACTTGAATAGCACTAACAATTTATTTCTTGACAATGGCATCACAACTTCTATTTTATTTAAATATCGATAACATGGATTATATTTTAATGCATCAACTCAAACAATTATAATACATGCATATGTTAAAACAGTCAAGGGACTATAACACTTTATTCAGTATTACTGTTAACCTTACCGTTCACGAACAACCAAACCGAGACTGCAATATTTCGTATTTATCGCGTTCGGTCGTTCCCTAAGGTCCACTCTTATACTCTTATATGGATGTTGGCTGGGAATGTTTTTACATTTTCAAGTCTAAGAAATTAATTTGTTATGCCCCCGAAGGGTGATATATAGTAGTCGCACTGTCCGTCCGTCAGTCCGTCAGTTCCTTCGTTCGTTCGTCCGTACAATCGTGTCCAGTTAATAACAATTATGACAATAATGGACGTATTTTCAAATAACTTGGCACAATTGCTCGCCACAACAAGACGACGTGTCGACCACAAAATCCGGGTCCGTGGCTCCAAGGTCAAGTTCACACTTAGAGGTCAAAGGTCAAAATGAAGTGCTATCGTGTAGGGTCAATAACTCTGACATTCATGGACAGATTTTCAAAAAACGTGGCACAAGTGCTCACTACAACAAGACGACCTGTCGCGCACAAAATCCGAGTCCGTGGCTCCAAGGTCAAGGTCACACTTAGAGGGCAAAGGTCAAATAATGTCCGGTCAATAACTGCATTACTGGACAGATTTTCAAATAACTTGGCACAACCAGGTCTGAGGCTTAAAGGTCAAGGTCACACTTGGAGGTCAAAAGTCAAATCGTGTCCGGTCAATAACTCTGGCATTCATGGACGGATTTTCAAATAACTTGGCACAAATGCTCACCACAACAAGACTTTATGTGTCGCGCACAAAATACAGGTTTGTGGCCCCAAGGTCAAGGTCTGACTTAGAGGTCAAAGGTCAAATCGTGTCCGGTCAATAACGTTTGCATGCCTGGACGGATTTTCAAATAACTCGCATAAATGCTCACCACACCAGAAGACGTGTCGCGCACAAAACCCTGGTCCGTGGCTCCAAGGTCAAGGTTATACTTAGAGGTCAAAGGTCACTTCGGGGGCATTTGTCACTTATATTGACATTTCTTGTTAAATCATAGTTTTATTTGACAACATAATTTATTCATTGTTTGCATTCTAGTAGATATGATATAATGTAGGATTTAAGACGGTAACATATGAAATTTTAAGCAAAATGTTTTTATGCCCCCGAAGGGCGGCATATAGTAGTCGCAGCGTCCGTCAATCCGTCAGTCAGTCCGTCAGTCCGTCCGTACAATCGTGTCCGGTCAATAACTCTGACATTCCTGGACGGATTTTCTTAACTTGGTACAAGTGCTCACCACAACAAGTCGACGTGTCGCGCACAAATTCCAGGTCCGTGGCTCCAAGGTCAAGGTCACACTAACAGGTCAAAGGTCAAATCGTGTCCGGTCAATAACTCTGGCATTCATGGAAACAAATTCAAAAAGCTTGGCACATGTACTCACCACAACAAGACGACGTGTCGCGCACAAATTCCAGGTCCGTGGCTCCAAGGTGAAGGTCACACTTAGAGGTCAAAGGTCAAATCGTGTCCAGTCAATAACTCTGGCATTCATGGAAAAAAAAAATCAAATAACTTGGCACATGTACTCACCACAACAAGACGACGTGTCGCGCGCAAAATCCAGGACATGGCTCCAAACTCAAGGCCAAAATTAGAGGTCAAAGGTCAAAATGAAGTGCTTTCGTGTCCGGTTAATAACCCTGACATTCATGGAAAGATTTTTTCAAATAACTCGGCACAAGTGCTCACCACAACAAGACGACGTGTCGCGCGTAAAACCCAGGTCCGTGGCTCCAAGCTCAAGGCCACACTTTGAGGTCAATGGTCAAAATGAAGTGCTTTCGTGTCCGGTTAATAACCCTGACATTCATGGACGGATTTTCAATTAACTCGGCACAGGTGCTCACCACAACAAGACGACGTGTCGTGCATAAAACCCAGGTCCGTGGCTCCAAGGTCAAGGTCACACTTAGAGATCAAAGGTCAAAAACATTTCGGGGGCATTTGTCACTTACAGTGACTTTCCTTGTTTCATATTTGTTCCGTCGTTTGGGATCATTTTTTGTTATTTACAAAACAGGGTGTATGGGTAGCTCTGAGTAGAGTTTATCCTTCTGCTAGGGGCGTCTGTGGCCGAGTGGTTAACGTCTCTGACTTGAAATCACTTGCCCCTCACCGCTGTAGTTTCGATCCCTCAGGGGCCTAGGAATCTTTATGTGAGGAAGCTATCCAGCTGGCTTGCGGAACGTCAGTGGTTCTACCCAGGTACCCGCCCGTGCACGAAAATTGCCCGGAGGGGCACCTGGGGTCTTCCTCCACCAATGGAAGCTGGAAAGTCGCCATATGACCTTAGCTGTTGGTGCGACTATAACATCCAATTCAATCAATATCCTTCTGCTATAGAAAAGTAAGATTTTGTTTTTCAGTAGTGGAATACATAAAAGTATAAAAGTAGATACGTCGTACTGAGCTAATTTTATTTTCGATCTCTATGTAAAAATTGTGTGTACAGTATTTTACAGTGAAAATGTCAAAATAAGTCCAAAATGTGTGTAATTTAAAGAATTTTTAGTAAAAAATCATTAGAAGCCTGAACCTATATATTTTTTACTTGTTTTGAAAAAAAAGGCATAGGACCTTGTCATATACAAGTTTTAAAAAAGTGGAGCATATTTTTTATCTTGTATTATCATTTTACTAAAACAAAATGGGTGGTCCATATACGTTTGCTTTTCATGGGGAAAAAAGTGCGATGACGTTAACCTTTTGTGATCATGTGTATCTAAATGATACCAAAGAAGCTTTAAATCATCAGTATCAATTTAAAAAGAAATCTCAGCATTACGTCATTTCCTAGCCAACAAGACATAAGAAAAATGGATTTTGTTGTTGTTGTTGTTTCTTTTGTTGTTGTTTTTTGTTTTAATAAACTCACGTCCAACTAACTACTGGATTGCTGAATTGCACAAACAGCCTTATAAAGCCCACTTTATTTTTAATTCTAGTGCCTGCACCACTACAAACATCTCCAAACTTTTAACTTCTTGTCTTACTGCCGATAAAGATCAAGTTAAACAATAGTTTGCTAAAGCTTATGACAACTCTTTGATTAATTTATTTTGGTCAGTTAAAAATTCAGTAGACATATTTGATACAATTTGCAATGAACGTCAAGTTTCACCTATCATTACGTATTACTTTTCAACATAACAACTACAACATCAAACACCAACTTATTCCTCTCATTAAAAAACTGTTGCTAGAGAAAAAAACTACATGTTTGGTCTGTAACAATATTAACGGTAGTTTAGACAAATACACTATCTGGACTTGCGTCGAAATTTGTGCAGCACTTATTAGATACTACTTTCGCAAGGTATGGAACTACCGATGTTGGTATCCCTATGTATATGAACTGTGCACCTCTTGTCGCAGATTTGTTCTTGTATTGCTATGAAATAGACGTCATGCTGAGTCTTTCACCAGATACTCGGGCAGATGCAGTCGAAGTCTTTATTGATATATTGAACATTGACAATCATTTATTTTTTACTACGGTTAATACTATATATCCTAAAGAACTTCAACTCAACAAAGCTAACATTTCTTTCTGATACTGTCGCTCCTTTTCTTGATTAACATCTCTCTATTGAAAATGGTGAAATAATTAGTAAAATCTATGACAAGAGATGTGATATTAATTTTGATATTGTTAATTATCTGCACGTTATCAAACTCGTTTATTGAAGTCAATAATACAGAGTGGAAGCATAGTTTCTGATTGGTATATCATGATTAGCCATTAACTGCATGAAAATATTTTTTAGACATGCACACCTTTTTCGGTAGAAAAAATATATTACTTCCTGTCTGCATATATGATGTGCATTTCTCGATGTCTGTCCGTAACTTTTAGCTTATAAAACACACACTAAGTATGTTCGCAAACATTACACACTAAACATTATTGAATATTTACTAATTAAAAGCAAGATTGTTTGACGGAATTCAATCGCGGTACAAACAAAAGTAAATCCGCAGCCCAAACTAAAATTACACTCACAGTAATAATAGTGTGCGTGAGCGTAAAGTGGTCGACAACGCTCCCGACTGAGCTAAGCGGGCTATACATACTGTGGTGAAAACCTAATGCGCGAATGGAAGTCACGTGATCGCAGAAAAGGTAAATATTGTGGGTCCCACTTTATTTACATATAATAATTAAAACTCTTTTTTTTTCAAACTCACGAATGTATTCCTACATACTTCTTAGGGTCTATCCTCATGTTTTCATGTATACATTTCACTGAATAAAAGTCAGCCAGTTATTTGGATATGCTCAATATCTGCTTACTTACGGACAGTGTCCCTTTAAGCAAATGATGCATAATATACAACTCAAAGTTTCTTATTTTTGAATCCAGATGAAGGATATGTACGGTTCTTTTTCTAGACGAAAACTGTTGTGTATATAGTATATGAGTCTAATAAAAGCAGGATCCAAATGATCATTCCATAAAAAATGCTTATGTTATTATACCACTAATTATTTTCCCCATAGACACCAATGTTAAAGTGTCACATATTAAAGGGAATGTAGCGACACAGCCAAACAGCTCTATTATTGAGAGTTCTGAAAAACTTGGAAAAAGGTGAAAGAATTATCAAAATCGGATGATAAACAAAAAAGATATGACCATTTAAAGGTTGTTCTAAAACGAATATGGGAGCCGCCATTTTTAGAACTATGACGTCATAGTTCCATATTACCATATATGGAATATTGATAAATATCATTTAAAACGAAGAAAATCACTGCAAATGAATGAATTTTTTTCTGGTCATATAAAGCATTATTGCCATTACTTATTACACATTTTTCATACAGTTGCTGTCATTTTCCCCCTATAAATCAGTAAATTTTCATATTTATAAATATTCCATATTTGGTCATTTAGAACCGTGATGTCATAGCTCTCAAAATGGCCGCTTCCATATCGGTTTCAACAAAAACTTCAAATGACCATATCTTCTTTGTTTATCATCCAATTTTGATAATTCTTTCACCCGTATTCAAGTTTTTCAGAACTCTCAATAATAAACATTGTTTGGCTGTGTCGCTACATTCCCTTTAATGATTTGCTGCAAATTCAACTCAAGTATGGATAATGCAGCAGTGTAATGTTCATATAGAAAACTAATTTTCCACTTGACAACTCACCAGAAAACGTGGGGTCACAAGACATTTAAGAAAGTTCTTGTTTGTTCACTACAGGTCAACAGTACAGCTGTTTTCATTGATTGACTGTTTTTATTGCTCACAAAGTGTAAGCATAGAGTCGAAATTTCGAAAATGTTCATCAGTGATCCCGTAAAACTTACTAATACGCTTCTTAGACATACAACCACAAAATCGAATAGAAATGGGCAGTTTTCCCCTACTTATAATGCCCGTTTTCATCAAAAAGGGAGGGATTATTTTTATTATAGGATCTACATTCGATACACCTCGGAGGCTTATATGTAATTAGTGGTGGTAAACCTTATGAATAATTCTCAAGTTTTTGCGTCTGTGTGATCAAGATCGATTAAGGATGTTTCGGCACCAAACCATTTCGACACCTAGACGAATCGGCACCTAGACGTTTCGGCGTTAAACCATTTCGGCATCTGTTTTAATTTTTACCCTAGACGTTTCAGCACCCATTTATATTTGAGTATTATAATGAAGTAAAGAAGTAAAGAAATTAAATATTTTCTAGAAGATCTCGTGTAATTCATTTAAAATGCAAAGTCGATTGCCTTAACGGCAACTCCGAAGCGGTTTTGAGCCTGAATACAACTAAAACATGAACATAAATATGGCCCATATGATAATCACTTGTAAAATTTAAGTAAATATGACTTTTATATTATATTGTAGCATGGTCACTGAAATTCCCCTTGTAATAGCTCAGGTGTAAATCGTTTAATTGAAAATACTTAAATATGTTCCCTTTAACATGTATAATAATGTATACCTAAGACCAAATAAAAACTTATCTGTATTCATACAGTATCTTTTAATTCTTCACTTTACCTTCCTGTCATCTGCATATCGACGACTACAGGTATGTGACTTGAAAAAAGCCTCCACAAACTTATATACCCATTATTAAAAATCGTCTGCATATAACGCATGCGTTATACTTTTCTTGTTTATGATGCTGAGTATAGAATGATAAAATGCAATCAACCGTCACGGTATTGTTCGCTTTGTACGAAGCATAGGCTGTTAAAACCAGCCACCGTAAAATGTCGATTTGAAATCATGGTGCTTAATTAGCAAACGTTGGGTATATTTAGATATGTACTGAACCAAACAGCTAACGCACCAGTAGAGACAATACCTATAATATCTCAATAATAACAATCAATAAATCAAAACAAATTTCATTCTGAATGATACAAATATCTTGCCAATAGCGACTGTAAATTTAAAATGTATTGTCTACTATTGCGTTAGATCGACCACCACCAATAGTTCAAACAAAAGATTTTTTTGAAAAGTTCAGTACACAAGGGAGTATCCCCCCCCCCCCCCCCCCAAACAAATTTCATTCTGAATGATACAAATATCTTGCCAATAGCGACTGTAAATTTAAAAAAAATAATATCATTCACAACGGTACCAGTCGGCATATAAACAGTTCATACATTAAATGTATTGTCTACTATTGCGTTAGATCGACCACCACCAATAGTTCAAACAAAAGATTTTTTTGAAAAGTTCAGTACACAAGGGAGTATCCCCCCCCACCCCGCCCCCCCCCCCCCATAGGAGTATCCCCCCCCCACCCCCCACCCCCGCACACACACCCTTTTTTTTAAGCCGTGCATTTTTGGTAAAAATAATAAAATCTACTTTGTCCAAGACAATATTCTCTATACGTTGCTTTCGAAAAAAGCAATCACAGAAAAACACAACACCGATTGTGTAGGTAGCAGCTTTTGAATATCAAAAATCATCAAATCACCTCCCTTTAAGGTGTCAATAGCATCCATAAAAGAGTATTGCTTGGCAACATTTGAAACTTCTTGAACGAATATTTAGTACTCAGTGAGGTGTGTTTATAAACATCAAACGCTGTTCAAGCTGTCCTACGCCCTCAAAAACTAACCTATGAGAATACCAGCAAAAAAATGGGTTCGTTGTTTTTTTGGTGAGTATAGTTTATGTAGCTTTTAATAAGAAAATTGCGTTGGCTTAAATTACATAGGTTTATGTAAATTTCGAGTAAATGTCGCACCTTATTGTATACGATATACGTATATGTTTATACCTGGTAATATTGGAAAAAAACAAACTAATAAACTGTGTCATGATGACATTAGTGTGCATGATTAAATGTTTTGATATATAATTTTAATTTAAACCGAATCACAGACCTAATAACAAATAGATTTGACACTACGAAAATTATCTAAATTACACGTGGCACAGTATGAAAAGTTCACAAAATATTTCCCAACTTTAAACACACATATCATGAAAAGTTTTATAGATATAAGTTTTATTCATTCCAAATCCCATCACAAACTTAATTTACTTTCCAATGAGAGTAGTTTGCTTTCTCTTACTTTTATAGCAGAAAAGGAGTTTGACGGAAACTTTGACTATGTCAAAACCTTGATTTTCATGAGAAAAACGAATAAGGTGAAATGTTTAACTTTAAACGTCTTTTTATACAATTTCTTATTTTGAAAATAAACATAAATTATTATAATACCATTTTACTATTCACTATGAATCTTTTGAATGTATTCTCATCAAAATCAGTGAATAATTGAGAGAGAAGATAGAAGGAAAAGTTAAGGTGTCACATGATATTTTGGTTACTTCATTGGTTAAGATAGGAAGTTTCATAATTTCTGTGACCGAATGCAGTTTATTAGCATTACAACATTGAAATTGGGATTACATGAGGAAATCTCTTAGTGTTGATAGTGAGCATTCTCGCTTACCAGATTATCACTCCCTTTGTAATGACTGGGGGACCATTGTTAAAATAGTGATGAGAAATAAAATTCACTTTTTATAAAACATTAACGCTATTGACAATTTCAGCAACTCGGAGTAGGCAAATGCCAACTAGCAATAAGCAACTGCCAAAGAGCAATTCTCTAAAACAATAAGTATGAACCCATCTCCCACGCTTTTTTCTGTAATGTTATGATTTGCTAAGCGCTTGATATCTTTTAGTTACATTAGTTGTTTAACATTTACGTTTGACAAATTGAACTGTATGTTAGATAATAAAAGATAATACAATAAACTGATTGATCAATTGCCAAATCAGCCAAACGTATGACAAGTCACGAGTACAAAGTGACATAAGTTTCCGTGTACTTTGGAAATATGAATTGACAAAATATTAGTACAGATATATCGAGTGCAACGCAATACTACAATGTTTCAATGTGATTTCTTATACTGAATAATTGTTTGTTTTTTTGTCTTACTTATATATATATACCAGCCTGATTACATGATTATGTTATTTAAACTGAGTTCTGATAGACAGCCGTTTAAAGGGACACTGTCCGTAAGTACATAACCAAATAACTGTCTGTCTTTTATTCAGTGGAATGTATACATGAAAACATGAGGATAGACCCTAAGAAGTATGTAGGAATACATTCGCGAATTTGAAAAAAAGAAATTTTAATTATAATATGTAAATAAAGTGGGACCCACGATATTTACCTTTTCTGCGATCACGTGACTTCCATTAGGTTTTCACCATAGTATGTATTGCGTAATATGTATAGCCCGCTTAGCTCAGTCAGGAGCGATGTCGACCACTTTACACTTTACGCAGACTATTATTACTGAAAGTGTAATTTTAGTTTGGGCAGCGAGTTCAAACGCACGAAACGGATTTTCTTTTTTTTTGTACCGCGATTGAATTCCGTTAAAACACCTTGCTTTTAATTAGTAAATATTCAATAATGTTTAGTGTGTAATGTTTGCGAACATAATTATTGTGTGTTTTGTAAGCTAAATGTTACGGACAATGTCCCTTTAAGGAAGCCGTTTGCTTCAATTCCCCGGACATTATTGACATTATTTGACAAAAAGTAGAGCAAAATACGGACTAAATCATTACTTAAACACACCGGAGTTTTAATACTAAAACGGAAAAAATGCAATTTATAAAAAAAAAGAACAATAAAAGCAGCAACGTTTGTTTGTAAGAAGCATACACTTATCTGATAATAATTGTTAGTATGGCAAATGACAATTCCAAAAGCATAATTAAGTATAATTAAGGATGTTGGCTGGGCAAGTTTCGACATTTTCATGTCTACGAATTATATTTTTTAATTGTAGTTTTATTGACAACATAATTGTTTCATGTTTTTTTTTTCATTCTTGGACTAGTAGATATGAATATAATGTATGATTTGAGGCATAAACATATCAATTGTTATACAGACATTTCTTTCAATATGTGTTCTGTCATTTGTGACCATTTCTTTTATCAAGGAAATAGAGGGAATGGTTTCCTCTATAATCCACGTTGCAACGATTTGTTTAAAAGTGTATATTTTGATGTGTGTATACTAGATGTGTGTCATATTTTGTGCAGAATTTATTTACATGCTGTGTTGTCTTGCTTAAAATAAATCTCCCTTCAAGAAGTCTATAAGAAACGGAAAGAGGATGTTCAGGTGCCAACAATGCATAGCTGTAAACACGGAAACGCGACATTTTCTCTCACTATTCAGCCATGTGAGATGTGAGATAACTCTACATACTTTTTTTTTTTTTTTGTTGTTGTTGTTGTTGGAAGTGACCAAAATTATAATAAAACGGCAAATTGGGAGTCATTTTTAGATTAATTCAGCGATTTTAACATAACTTCTTATTTTATTCAGTCATTTAAGAGTCCACCGTTAAATAAATTGCAGAAACTTATACCTCAGTTATTCACGTAAGAAATAAGAGACGGGTGCCTGACTGAAATGTTGACACCCGAGGTCGAGATTACATTAACACACATGGATAAATTCATGATGACCTCTTAACACATTATAGTTTATAATTATTATATATTATATGCAGCGTTTTATTGTATATGTAAGTTCCTTCTTTTATCTCTTATTTAGGCCATTTCCATGCAATGACCTGTGCTTATTTCTTTTAAATATGCGATGAAATTGCCAACACAAGATAGAGTCAGCCATGTTTAACCGTCTTACAGATAGTAAAAAGCAGATGTGTTTACCTTGTGATTAGCAAAAGGGGTCAGTAAATGCATTAATTAGGGGTCAGTAAATGCATTCAGTAAGTTATCGTTTCTCTTGTTATCTATTTTTCTGCTTATCTATGTCGTACACGAAAGGTATGTCCTAGATATAAATTAAATCCAGAAAGCAAGTTTGTTAAAAATAACCACTATCATATTCATAAATAAACCACTATCATATTCATAAACATAATGATATTTCGGTTGGTATATGCAATGTAATGCGTTAATATGCATTTAATGATACTATTAATATGTACTTATACTATTCCGCATTAGTTCGATAATCTTGACAGTAGCGGATTCAATGGAGGAACAGGTGGTCTGGATCTAAATCCCTCTTAGAGTTGATAAAAAAATATGAGTGTTCATCATTTCCCCTGCCGCCGAAAAATCTTGGATTCGGGTATGTTCCAGATTTTAGTTTCTTCATAACAATCGTCTTGTCATGTAACAGTGTGCTTCAACTGGTTTTAAAAATGATTTTTACCAAAGCTGAAGATGGAAGATGATGCTTTCAAACATGTCAAACTTGTATGGAACTTTCGATTATATCTCCCCCTCACCGTTGTGCTTCGAGCACTCGTGGGTCCAGAAATCTTTGTGTGAGGAAACTATCCAGCTGGCTTGCGAAACGTCGCTAGTTCTGTGCAGGTGCCCATGCACGAAAATTGCCCGAAGTCAGTTGCCCATCTGAGGTTTTCCTCTACAAATGGCAGCTGGAGAGTGGTCAAATGACCTTAGCTATTGGTGTGACTAGAACATCCATGCATTTAATTCAATTGTATTACATCTCGTATATATACGGTGATAGTTGGATATATTAAACAAATTGACCTACATAATTTATAGGAAACTTTTTAAGATTTAAATCAGTTATTTTTACCTCTTATCTTTTTTTTACCTACAAATGAAATTCAATTTCAGGTCAAAAGGTCAGTTCGTTAAAATATAGGTCACTTACTTACTTACTTAGGTCATTGATCTAATTTTGACTTAACTGACCTTATGTTGAATAAAAACACACACACATGAACGTACACTTTGTTAATTGTTACTGTAAGAAATACCATTTTTATAAACTTTTTTTTTGCTGATATTGACACTGGCTTTTCAAGGTCAGTATGAAAATGCACAAGTTTGGTTTAAATCGGTCAAATGTAAAAAAGAGTTATCATAACATATACAGCTGAAGAAAAGAAACAAAGTAGACTAACACAACGCCTACAAAATATATAATAGCAATGTACGGTGACATGGATATTGAATTAATAAAGAAATGACTACATTACGTGGTCCGAGTATTACCTTTCATACCCCATTGTTTCAAAATTGTTTTTAACGTGTTTTATTGTCGAAATATCCTTTATAAAATCCTGCTAATATAAGCTTTTCCATCCCTAATGGAATTAAGGCGGGACCACGTAATGAAGTGCAACAATTAGAGGGACAGGAGGCGACCTAGAATACTAGTCAAATAAAAACATGAAATCTTCATAATGTGTTTCCATTGCATATGCATTAAATCGAGCCGCGTGTTACCAATTGTTATGGAAATGTTTGGTTGACGACTCGGCGTGCTGTTATTAAGTCATAAATTGAAATTCAAAAATGGTTCGTATTGCAGGTGTACATATGGCAAAACAAGAATTTAGTATAGACTTAAAGCATCATATGATTCAATATAAATTATTCATACAACAACAAATATCCGCATTACATGGTCCAAGTATTAACTTTCATACCCCATCCAACATCTTCTCCAAGAAGCGAAAATGGGGTTGACTGAAATAAAACCTTAATTACGGCTTAAAAAAAGTGCAAATTGTAAAATTAAAACATTTAATAGGTAATTTTTTAAGCATGTTGTATTGTCGAAATATCCGTTATACAATCTTGCTAATATAAGCTTTCCCATCGCTTAATGGAAATAAGGCGGGATCATGTAATGAAACACAGTATGCTGGTTTTATTCGTATGACACTCATAACCCTTCCATATCGCCTCCAATTCCTTCAGATGACAATATACTCCTTAAATTACATGGTCCGAGTATTAATTTTATACCCCATCCAACACTTTCTCCAAGAAGCGAAAACGGGGTTAACTGGGGTATGAAATAAAACCTTAATTTCAGCTTAAAATGTTTCCATATTTAAAAATTAAAACATTTTAAATGTAATTTTAAACAGGTTATCGCATTTGTTCAGTAAAAAATGTTTTCAAACATGTTTTATTGTCCAAATATCCTTTATAAAATCCTGCTAATTTAAGCTTTCCTATCGCTTAATGGAATTAAGGACCACGTAATGATGAAGATGATGATGTTCGTTTCATAGTCTGGTCTTAATTCCTTATATTACCAGGATTTTATAACGGATATCTCGTCAATAAAACACGTTTAAAACATTTTTTTACTGAAAAAAGTTGATAACCTGTTTAAAATTACCTATTCAATGTGTTTTAATTTACAATCTGCAAACTTTTTAAGCCGAAATTAAGGTTTCATTTCATACCCCTGCCAACCCCCACTACGTGGTCCCAGTATTAACTTTCATACCCCTTCCAACCCCTCCTCCAAGAAGCGAAAACGGGGTTGGCTGTGGTATGAAATAAAACCTTAATGTCGGCTTAAATTTTTTGCATATTGTAAAATTAAAACATTTAATAAGTAGTTTTAGACAAGTTATTGCATTTTTCCAGTAAAAATGTTTTTAAACATGTTTTATTGTCGAAATATCCGTTATACAATCTTGCTAATATAAGCTTTCCCATCGCTTAATTGAATTTTTGGCGGGATCACCGTGACGTAATGGTGATGAATGAAAAGTAATTATAACACTGTGTGTACATATTACCGATATATGGTATATTAGAACATTGTGTATACATACTACCGATACATAGTATATTATAACACTGTGTATACATACTACCGATACATGGTATATTATAACACTGTCTATACATACTACCGATACATGGTATATTAGAACACTGTGTATACATACTACCGATAGATGGTATATTAGAACACTGTGTATACATACAACCGATAGCTGGTATATTAGAACACTGTGTATACATACAACCGATACATGGTATATTAGAACACTGTGTATACATACTACCGATACATGGTATATTAGAACATTGTGTATACATACTACCGATAGATGGTATATTAGAACACTGTGTATACATACTACCGATACATGGTATATTAGAACACTGTCTATACATACTACCGATACATGGTATATTAGAACACTGTGTATACATACTACCGATACATGGTATATTAGAACACTGTCTATACATACTACCGATACATGGTATATTAGAACACTGTGTATACATACTACCGATACATGGTATATTAGAACATTGTGTATACATACTACCGATACATGGTATATTAGAACATTGTGTATACATACTACCGATACATGGTATATTAGAACACTGTGTATACATACTACCGATACATGGTATATTAGAACACTGTCTATACATACTACCGATAGCTGGTATATTAGAACACTGTGTATACATACTACCGATAGTCGGTATATTAGAACATTGTGTATACATACTACCGATAGATGGTATATTAGAACACTGTGTATACATACTACCGATAGCTGGTATATTAGAACACTGTGTATACATACTACCGATAGATGGTATATTAGAACACTGTGTATACATACTACCGATAGATGGTATATTAGAACACTGTGTATACATACTACCGATAGATGGTATATTAGAACACTGTGTATACATACTACCGATAGCTGGTATATTAGAACACTGTGTATACATACTACCGATAGATGGTATATTAGAACACTGTCTATACATACTACCGATAGATGGTATATTAGAACACTGTGTATACACACTACCGATAGCTGGTATATTAGAACACTGTCTATACATACTACCGATAGATGGTATATTAGAACACTGTGTATACATACTACCGATAGCTGGTATATTAGAACACTGTCTATACATACTACCGATAGATGGTATACTAGAACATTGTGTATACATACTACCGATAGATGGTATATTAGAACATTGTGTATACATACTACCGATAGCTGGTATATTAGAACACTGTCTATACATACTACCGATAGATGGTATACTAGAACATTGTGTATACATACTACCGATAGATGGTATATTAGAACACTGTCTATACATACTACCGATAGCTGGTATATTAGAATACTGTCTATACATACAACCGATAGATGGTATATTAGAATACTGTGTATACATACTACCGATAGATGGTATATTAGAACACTGTGTATACATACTACCGATAGCTGGTATATTAGAACACTGTGTATACATACTACCGATAGCTGGTATACTAGAACACAGTGTATACATACTACCGATAGCTGGTATATTAGAACACTGTCTATACATACTACCGATAGATGGTATATTAGAATACTGTGTATACATACTACCGATAGATGGTATATTAGAACACTGTGTATACATACTACCGATAGCTGGTATATTAGAACACTGTGTATACATACTACCGATAGATGGTATATTAGAACACTGTGTATACATACTACCGATAGATGGTATATTAGAACACTGTCTATACATACAACCGATAGATGGTATATTAGAACACTGTGTATACATACTACCGATAGATGGTATATTAGAACACTGTCTATACATACTACCGATAGATGGTATATTAGAACATTGTGTATACATACTACCGATAGATGGTATATTAGAACACTGTCTATACATACTACCGATAGATGGTATATTAGAACACTGTGTATACATACTACCGATAGCTGGTATATTAGAACACTGTGTATACATACTACCGATAGATGGTATATTAGAACACTGTCTATACATACTACCGATAGATGGTATATTAGAACACTGTGTATACATACAACCGATAGATGGTATATTAGAACACTGTGTATACATACTACCGATAGCTGGTATATTAGAACACTGTGTATACATACAACCGATAGATGGTATATTAGAACACTGTGTATACATACAACCGATAGATGGTATATTAGAACACTGTGTATACATACTACCGATAGATGGTATATTAGAACACTGTCTATACATACAACCGATAGCTGGTATATTAGAACACTGTGTATACATACTACCGATAGATGGTATATTAGAACACTGTGTATACATACTACCGATAGATGGTATATTAGAACACTGTCTATACATACTACCGATAGATGGTATATTAGAACACTGTGTATACATACTACCGATAGATGGTATATTAGAACACTGTCTATACATACTACCGATAGATGGTATATTAGAACACTGTGTATACATACCACCGATAGCTGGTATATTAGAACACTGTGTATACATACTACCGATAGATGGTATATTAGAACACTGTGTATACATACAACCGATAGCTGGTATATTAGAACACTGTGTATACATACTATCGATAGTCGGTATATTAGAACACTGTGTACACATACAACCAATAGCTGGTATATTAGAACACTGTGTATACATACTACCGATGGATGGTATATTAGAACACTGTGTATACATACTATCGATAGCTGGTATATTAGAACACTGTGTATACATACTACCGATGGATGGTATATTAGAACACTGTGTATACATACTACCGATGGCTGGTATATTAGAACACTGTGTATACATACTACCGATAGATGGTATATTAGAACACAGTGTATACATACAACCGATAGCTGGTATATTAGAACACTGTGTATACATACTACCGATAGATGGTATATTAGAACACTGTGTATACATACAACCGATAGCTGGTATATTAGAACACTGTGTATACATACTATCGATAGTCGGTATATTAGAACACTGTGTACACATACAACCGATAGCTGGTATATTAGAACAATGTGTATACATACTACCGATGGATGGTATATTAGAACACTGTGTATACATACTACCGATAGATGGTATATTAGAACACTGGGTATACATACTACCGATAGCTGGTATATTAGAACACTGTGTATACATACTATCGATAGTCGGTATATTAGAACACTGTGTATACATACAACCGATAGCCGGTATATTAGAACACTGTGTATACATACTACCGATAGCTGGTATATTAGAACACTGTGTATACATACTATCGATAGTCGGTATATTAGAACACTGTGTATACATACTACCGATAGCTGGTATATTATAACACTGTGTATACTTACTATCGATAGCTGGTATATTAGAACACTGTGTATACATACTACCGATATATGGTATATTAGAACACTGTGTATACATACTATCGATAGATGGTATATTAGAACACTGTGTATACATACTATCGATAGTCGGTATATTAGAACACTGTGTATACATACAACCGATAGCTGGTATATTAGAACACTGTGTATACATACTACCGATAGCTGGTATATTAGAACACTGTGTATACATACCATCGATAGTCGGTATATTAGAACACTGTGTATACATACTACCGATGGATGGTATATTAGAACATTGTGTATACATACTATCGATAGCTGGTATATTAGAACACTGTGTATACATACTACCGATGGATGGTATATTAGAACACTGTGTATACTACTATCGATAGTCGGTATATTAGAACATTGTGTATACATACAACCGATAGCTGGTATATTAGAACACTGTGTATACTACTATCGATAGTCGGTATATTAGAACACTGTGTATACATACTACCGATGGATGGTATATTAGAACACTGTGTATACTACTATCGATAGTCGGTATATTAGAACACTGTGTATACATACTACCGATGGATGGTATATTAGAACACTGTGTATACTACTATCGATAGTCGGTATATTAGAACACTGTGTATACATACTACCGATGGATGGTATATTAGAACACTGTGTATACTACTATCGATAGTCGGTATATTAGAACACTGTGTATACATACTACCGATGGATGGTATATTAGAACACTGTGTATACTACTATCGATAGTCGGTATATTAGAACATTGTGTATACATACTACCGATAGCTGATATATTAGAACACTGTCTGTACATACTACCGATAGCTGGTATATTAGAACACTGTGTATACATACTACCGATGGATGGTATATTAGAACACTGTGTATACATACTACCGATGGCTGGTATATTAGAACACTGTGTATACATACTACCGATGGATGGTATATCGTTTACTATGTATTGATATATATTTTGACTATCAAAAGTGTACTGTATACAGTAATATTTTTTAAAAAAACATACTTCTTGTTAACTTTATGTCAAAATCGGCTTAAACTTCTCAGTTCATATATATACTCCATAAAACAATTTAAGGACCATGTTTAGATTTGGGTTATTTTTTGAAGTGATGTTATTGAACAATTTACTGCCATTTTGCAATTTTTAAGTTCAGTTGTATTATTTTGCAATTGTTACGTTACACACATGCATTAACTTTAATAGCGATGTTATTCGATATTTCATTAGTATTGAAAGTTTACTAGCATCGAAGTTATCAGAGATTTCACTAGTATCGAGGTTACCAGATATTGCATTAATATTGAGTTTATCGGAGAGTACACTGGTATTTCACTAATAGCGATTTTTAAAAAGATAGTTTACTTATATCGAGGTTATCAGAGAGTTCACTGTAGCATCGAGGTCTATTGGAGATTTCGCTAATATCGTTGTCATTAGTATCGAAGCTATCATCGGCCAGCCTTGGTACATCATAACTATCAAATTGGTTTAGTCGATCAATTTGTGGTTTAATCATTAAGGAAATCATTGCATATTCAAAAAAAAAATTAAGACAGTGCCATATGTATATGAATGTTTTATCTAGGGTTTTTCAATCTTATCTCTAAACATGTTTAGTAAAAAAACATACACATCCCTGATTTCTTTTGTGTCTATAATATATTATATACTATATATATACTATAAAATGTACGTAACTGCACTATACTGTTTCTTTCTCTAAAAGTTTAAAGAGTATATGATTTATATGAGATTTCACAGATTGTTTTCAACTCCTGTCAATGTATTATGATATACTGGTATATTGTTTACAACATTTAAATAAAAAAATTAGTGTTCAAAGGAAACACGCCAATCTGTTGTTAAAATTAGCATCTCGCATTATAAATCCAGGATCGTTTTGACTTGAAACCTGCCTGCATATAATAACTTCAAAGGTTATTAAATTTGGACTGTTCAGTTGTATTTCCTTATTCTTCCAAAAGTTGCATATATGTGGTGCAATATAATCAAAAATAAGAAATATGTTAAAAAACAAAATAAAAAAATAACAATGCAAATAAGTATTAAATACGATTATGATTTACAAATATTCAAGTTATTTAGAAAAAACTAACAAGATTGCAGCGTGTCAGTTTAAACCTACGTTGTTGTCATTACGCATCTGCAAAATGTCCGAGGCATGCTCTGATACACGTGGTACAGCTGTAGAAAAACGATAGACACGTAGTAAATTCTTGAGGATCATAATGGATGTAATTAATAAACGCATTGATCTGGGAACACATGTTCACACTATATCATTTACCACAATTCCACCACGAGGTCTATTCAATTGGAGCCTGTAAAACGTGGATCGCCTTTGATATTGCGCCATTCAATTTCATATGCATACAAAACTTGTCATTGAGCCACAAGTCGTTCCTTCGTCCAACATCCGCGACATGTGTGCACAAATTGATTGGACGTGTTATTTGTAACGGCGTTTCTGATTGGCTGCAACATGCGTACTCGTGGCTTCATGTTTCAATAAAACTTCGAAACTTCTATATCTCGTCCTTTCGTGTTGATATTGATATTCGTGTTACAAGTTCACTTGAAGACAAAAAAAAGGTAAACCATTTTCTTTTTATTTCGCTTTTCTTAAATATAACAATTTATGTACGTTGAGGTAGTTTGATTGTCTACCACATTTTTTTTGCCTGGTTTTGCAGACACAGTAAATTATTGCAAACTTATTCTTTTTTATGTTTCATGTTACTTAAATAATTGACAACTTATAGCCGTTACTCGAAACAATACTAATTATACTCTCTTTTATTATAGTCTTTCGAAAATAAAATAGCATTCTGAAACATATAAACTAAGTTAAGAAGAAAGGGAAAATTTAACAGTAACTGTTCAACTTCAGAATAATAAATTGTCAAAGATAGCGATTTATTTAAATCATATAACACCACTATTTGTCGGGGAAGTTGCGCTTTTTTTTCAAATAGTTTTATTCAAACGAGCTCTGAAAATTCAAAATTTGAAAACAAACATTAATAGAGGCGGCCATTTTTAAAAGCGTTTTACCGATTTTAAGATATTGATTTTCGTTTAATAAATCAGCAATATTTTTTTATTCAAAGAAATCTGCAACGTGTTAAATGGCTATACTATTAGATTGTGGTCATGTTATGAGTTTACATATATTTACAGTTATTGTCTTTGTTTTATATGGTATTTATCAATATGCCATATATGGTAAACGTTCTTGAAGACGTCATCACTCCAAGATGGCTACCGTTATTTAAGATTTTTTACAGTTATTAGTAGATTGTATCCGTTTTTTATTCGATCTGGTATTTTGATAATCTTTTTCGGAGTATTTTAGAGCTGTTTTAATTTTAAAGTTGTTTGAAAAAAAGTGCAACAACACATTAAAGTATTAATAAACATGCTCAATACCGCCAAGTCGATTTCTTTAACTAGAATGTTGAAAACCCTCTGGGAATAGTCCATTACTTAAGGTCCGTGTATATGCTTCTACTATGATTTTTCCGAACATGTTCTTAATGTTCCCCTCGGTTCTTGAACTCCGAGTGTATAACAGCACATTCCTAATGTCATACCAGGTTGTAGGGAACTTGTGCTGTGCTGATGCTTCATTGATAAATATCAATTAGAACTTGTGTAACATTTTTTCTGATGATCTCACAATTTTTCTGAACATTTTATGAAAACAAAAAATAAATGAATGCTTATGAACACTATAAAATACAAAAAGAAATCATTTAGAGCCTCGTCCCTGGCTGAAATTCTGACCCCTCGGGTGAGATTTATCTATCCCACATTGATACTCATGATGGATTCTTACATTCCCTTCAATTTTTTTTTTTTTTTTTTTTTTACTCTAATCGCTATACCTGGTTTATCTCTTAACACATCTGATAACCTGTGTCATTAACAACAGAAACAAGGGACCAAGTTTAAGGGATCAGAGGGTAAGAACCGATGAAATCAATATAACAAATCTTTAAAAAATTACGATAGCTGAAGTGTGAGTGAGTGTGTGTGTAGTTCTAAGGTTTATAGTCCCTCCGCCATACAACCGATAGGACGTCCTAACGGTATAGGCACAATAGAGTCTGGACTTAAAGCGACAGCTGGAATTACTATCACGCGTCAATAAGGCCCTTGATTATTGTATTACGTGGTCCCGCCTTAATTCCATTAAGCGATGGGAAATCTTATATTAGCAGGATTTAATAACGGATATTTTGACAATAAAACAAGTTTACATTTAGTACTGAGAAAATGCGATAACCTGTTTAAAATTACCTATTAAATGTTTTAATTTTACAATATGCAAAGTTTTAAACCGAAATTAAGGTTTTATTTCATACGCCAGCCAACCCCCGTTTTCGCCTCTTGGAGAAGGGGTTGGATGGGGTATGAAAGTTAATACTCGGGCCACGTAATGAATGCGATTACTTAGGTAAATGGCAAATTTGATTTTGTGTTTGATTTTTGGTTCAATATAATATTATATGAGTTCGACAATATGCAAAATAGATGCATTTACTACAGAGTTATAGCCCTTAGTTAACTTGCAGCTTGTGAATGCAATAACACGGTGTTCCGTTAGGGCCAACGTTCCGACGTTTATCGACTTATTAACGCGATGGTTCGATGATGGTACGATGGTACGATGGCGATAAGGCGATATACTTGTAATCGCGATATTACGAAGGTATGATTGCGACAATACGACGGTACGATGGCGATGGTGCGATGATACGATAGTATGATGACGATGTTACGATGGTACGCTGGCGATGGTATGATGGTGCTAACGCGATATACCATGGTACCATCACCAACCGTACCTTCGCCATCGAACCATCGTACCATTGGCATCGTACCATCGTGAATACGTTCTATCGCTATCGTACCATCGTCATCGTAAAATCGTACCATCGTACTATTGCCGTGGTACAATCATACTATCGCCATCGTACTATCGTACCACCCCGTTTACAAGTCGATACGCGAATGGTGCGATGGCCCGAACGGAACACCGTACGATAACTTTAATAATTGGCTTTGTATTTTTCTAAATTTAATCAATATGATCTTGGTCGGAAATGGCAATGCTCAAATTTGACGAATGTTCTACACAGTAATAGTCCTTGATAAGTTCAAGTATCGTGTCCGAACAAAGTATTTCCGTATCTATGAAATGATCACATATCTAAAGTTTTTCCTAATACGCAGCATAGTGCACAGACACACTTTAATTACAATATTATTGTTTTGACTTTAACTTTGCTTGCATATAATTAAATACACTCTGGAGTTGGCTTACACATATAATTGGTGCAATATTATTTACACATATAAATATATGCAATATTGGTAAAATTATTATAACAATTAGTAGCGTTCAAGAAAAAACGGACACAGTAGTTATCAGCCATTAATATTATTAAACTTCGATTTATTAAATTAATAATAATAATTTTCACTTTAAATTTATATACACTCTGGCGTTTCCAAATTTGCTTTTTACCATATGTTTAAATACATTATTGGTGCAATGTAATCAACAATGCAAAATAAACTGGTTTTGAATTATTCGAATAGTTATTGATAATGATGCAAAATAATGCAAGTTATATAAAAAAAATTAAAAAAATATTTTATGATATGCAATGAAATACTGTGTTTTATCAGTGAAATACAAGTGTTATTCCACACTGTGGAATATAGAGTTTTATTTTCACAGTAGCTGCCGGGACTACTTGTTTAATGTACAACCAACACAAATGCATGCACAGTAACACGGATCACAAGATATTCCTACTGTTATACTGTTAAATCCACTGTTTATTTAATTACTTTTTTTCTGTATCGTTAATGGTTTCAAAAAAGGTGACGTCATGTAACGTTTCGTTACGTCATCGTGACTTGGAAAGAAGCGTGTGTAAAACGGTTTAGTTACTGAAATTACTTAAATAATTGTTTGTAAAATCATAAAATAAAAAGAAAATTTGTTGCTTTGTCGTGAATAACATATTTTATTTCATCTCGAAGTGAGAAAACTTTTATATTTTCACTCATGCTTCGCATTCGTGAAAATATAAAGTTTTCTCAATTCTCGATGAAATAAAATATGTTATTCACTCCAAAACAACAAATATCCTCTATATATTAAATATACGTCGGCTTAGTGCAGGTGAATGCCCATTATACGTGACCGCTAAAACAGGTTTGATGCACATATTTTTTAAATACACGTATAAACAAATGTTTAAAGGCCAGGGTTGAGTATAAAAAACCCAAAATGGCACCATAGAAACTTTCCTGATCATTTTATGCATTATGGTGCTCAGAGAGGTTTAATCACACATTTCTAAATAATAAAGCATTTTTAAACCATAAAATTTGGCATGTAAATACATTAAACATTACTCTGTACGGATATATCAAAATAATTATATAATGTACTTATTTTCCATACTTGTCAAATTTTGAATTTGGTGTATCTAGTAATAGCTGTACCTGTAAAAATAAGATCAGTGATTGGTCAGAGTGCTGAAACCTTTATCTTGAAGCAGACGAAATACTAACTGGCTACAGTGTATACATAATGACGGTAAACTCTACCTAACGCTGGGGTTTAATACTTATGAGTGTTAGTAGCAAGCAATGGTTAACAAGAGCTATACTAATTGATTGGTAATACAATGATCAATTAGTATAGATAATATAATTTCTTAATCTAAACCCCTCATACACATATGTAGATAGTTTTATTATAGTTGTTCCATTTTCACAAGTTATTAACGGAATGAACTTCGAAATATTTGGCCTAAACCAGAAATAGCGATTTATTTATTTTTTCCTTAAATCAGTATATAGTGTACATTCTAAAATGAAATGAAATTCGTCTCCCAATGTGTTACAAACGGGACATGTACTTTCATTAACTGGTGTGTTATGTGGTTTATGCCAACGCCATGACTCTATATGTAACCTATGTGATGACAATCTCAGTTGTGACAAGACCACGCGGAATTTTCTTCTTTTAACAATATCTAAGTAAGGTGTATATACGTATAAACTCATGGAACAGCGAGTATGTGTTAGCACTAGTCAATTCATGAATACGTGTATTTCAATTTTGTAGAAAAGTATCGTTTAATCTTCGTTTAAACACTGTTATGAAGGCATTTGCATGTCCTACATCTTGAAAAATCCAATTGCTCAAGTAATATCTGTTGTTTATTTGGGTTATTTTGTATGTCATTTAGCATCATATGGTATATTACTTTAATGTATTTAGAATGTTCACATGTCAATATTTTAAACCAGTATGTAATGATAGCTATCAATCTATACTGTCGTATAGGTATTCTACCTAACTCACCATAAACAAAGTCATTTTGAGTTGATTTTTTCACCCCCATTATATTTTTTACAAAACTTTAGATGCTCACGTTGTATAACGTTTGATTTGAAAAAAACAACTCGCAATCATATTGTAACACTGGTTTTATAAGTTTGTCAACCAGATTTAACATATGTTTGGGTGAAAGTTCTGTAAACTTGTATACATAGTTCTCTAATTTAAAAAATTGCTTTGCCTGCTTGCCCAGCCCAGCCAATGTATCAAGTGCTGTTGTAAAAGAACCTCCAGACGTAAAAACAATTCCTAAATATACAAAACTGTCTATTATTTCAATAATTTTGCCATCATATCTAAATGTTAAGTTTCTTGGTAGACTGCCGCTTTTTCTAAATACCATTATTTTTGTTTTATTTGTGTTAACTTTTAATCTCCATTTACTACAATAATCACACAATTCATCTAAACCTTTCTGTAAACCTTCAACGGTTTGTGAAAAAGCACAATATCGTCAGCATATAACAGCAACAAAAATTTAAAATCTCCCAGGGTAATACCTGGTACAGCGTGAGTTATGAAATAATCTTCCGTGTCATTCAAGTGCATAGCAAACAAAAATGGTGATAGAGATTCTACCTGACGAACTCCTAAATAATATGTTAATTCTTCACTCAACTCATTCCCGTGTTTTACAATTGATTTAACAGAGTCATATATTTATTTACTAACATCCAACATCTTCCCCCGTATGCCTGTTTTTAGTAATTAACACCACATAATATCTCTAACTGCATAGTCAAAAGCTTTAGTAAAATCAACGAATGCAGTATATGGACGCTTACCCTCATTTATTATATGCTTTTTTATACCATGCAGAATAAAATCATTATCAACGGTACCCATTTTAATCCTAAATCCCGACTGTGCTTCCACATACACATTATAGTTTTCAACCTATCTGGTTAGTCTATTATTCAAAATGTTATTAAAGAATTTGTCAAATGCGCTTAAAAGTGTAATACCCCTATAGTTTTCTACATCATTAATGCTAGCCTTTTTATTTAGTGGAACAATGAATCAGTCAGTCCATTTGGCGGGGAAATATACTAAATTAAAAACAGCATTAAATAGTTTAAACAGATATGGTAAAATACTGTCAATTGCTTAACAAAAAAATTCATTTATAACCTTGTCCGGTCCTGTAATTTTCCAAGCTTAAGTTTCATACATGCTTTAGTAATCTCAAGCAATTTAATTCGTCAAACATGACTTGTTGAATGTATAACATAACAGAATATACTCTTCCGTATATTGGGCTCTCCACAATGAAAATGATTGCCTGATTAAACATATCCACACATAAACTCGAAATGAACCAAGTCATACATTGGTTGCCACCGTAATAAAATAGAGAACCAGGCATCGATAAATAAAAACAATGTCAGGCCAACTAAACAAAGATAGTGTCACCTCTATACCGCATTCCATATGAACATGACTATTTCGTGATATAATCCACTAACTTTAATTCTTTTAATTTCAGGCTCAACATGGCAGCTTTGTTACTCGCTACTGTTTTTGCCATGATAACCCTCGGTTACTGTGGCAACTATTCCGTCACCGAGGAGGCGTGGTTTGACGTTGAGGTCAAAGATATGGATGGAGATGGAGATGACTACCGTGGCCGATTCGTCGTGGCGCTGTTCGGAGAAACTGCTCCAATGACTGCGATGAACTTCGCCGCCATCGCTAAAGGGTTTAAACACGGAAACTCCAAACTGAGCTATAAAAATACAAAAATCCACCGAATTGTACAAGATTTCCTGATTCAGATGGGAGATGTCACAGTCGGAGACGGAACAGGAGGCAGAAGCATCTACGGTGAATCTTTTGTCGATGAGAACTACATCCTGAGCCATCGATCCGCTGGCACAGTTGCTATGGCCAACCACGGCAAGGATACCAACGGTTCACAATTCTTTATCCTTCTAAACAAATCGAGATGGCTGGATGGCAAACACGTGGTTTTCGGAAAGATCATCAAAGGAATGGATGTAGTAAGGACCCTGGGGGATATAGAAGTTAACAAACACACTGCAGTTCCCAAAAAGACCGTCAGAATTGTCGATTGCGGGATAAACAAACTTGATCAAAAGTATGACCTATCTGAACAACAGGTTGACTCTGAAGAGGATCTCAAGGATTAAGAACTGTTAGATACTTTAAATTGAAACATCAAGTAGCTCTCCAGAGAAGAACTTCTATTAAATTCATTGCCATTCAGTAGTGTTCATCTGTTTACATGTCACTTCTTACCGCCTGTCTGACAAAATGTCTGAAAATGCAACGTTTTGTACTTTAATGTCATATGAAATAAACAGATGTTTTATAAATTAAACTAAAATTGTTTGTGACTTTTATTGGATTGTATAATTATTTTACGATAACAAATTGACATAAAAAACGACGAAATGCCAGTTTTCTTTTGTCAAGCAATATTCTATTTACTGGGCATGCACGATTTATCGTTAATGACTTGTTTATATCTTTAGATACTATTAATAAAACTAGTACTACCCCTACTACTATCACTACTACTACTACTACTACTAATAATAATAATAAGTCTACTGCAACTACTACTGCTGTCGCTGCTGATGATGATGCTTCTGCTGCTGCTGCTTCTACTACTACTTCTACTGCTAATGCAATTAGATTATATTAATATGTAGCATTTATTTAACTTATCTCCCTCGCGACCCTGTAGTATTTACAGGAGAACACCTAGCACATGACTACGTGTAGAAATGTTATTCACAAACATATACACAAAAACACTAATACTCTTAATTGAAAACAATACCATAGAGGTTACTTATACAATAAATATGTATACCTTTCTTTCATTCGTCTCAGAATGCCTCTATGAAAAACAAATTCTATTAAACCTATGTGTTTTATTGGTCTGGGTAGAAGAATTTAGAAAATATGAGTTTATGTAGCTTTGGATTTTCTTAATAATTTGGGGTTATGATTGTTATTACAGCGCTTATTGTCACAAAGGAAATGAAGCATGTTTTAATTATTATCCAATACGTATCTATGAGGGCACTATCGTGGAACTTGTAATACAGTACCGTGCTGGGCCCCGAATAATATAAACACTGCCTCAACAGTCATTCACTGGACGTACCTGTAGGAGATGAGAGAGGGAATATCCAACCTTTGTGTTATTTGGTGTCGGTTGAAGAGTTTATGATAGATGAATTAATATGGAAAAAATCCTTGTCATTTCCCTTTTTCTTCAGAAAACTGCGAGTTTTCCTTATTATCAAATACTTATCTATGAGGACATGGTCAGAGAACGTGGAATATAATTATGTAACTTTTTGAATTAATATGGAAAAAATCCGTGTCATTTCCCTTTTTCTTCAGAAAACTGCGAGTTTTCCTTATTATCAAATACTTATCTATGAGGACATGGTCAGAGAACGCGGAATATAATTATGTAACTTTTTCTGTAAATAAGATATAATATCTAAAAAGTAAAAAAAAAGAGGAAATTGCCAAATCAAGACACATATATAGAATCAAATAGTATGAAGAGTACATGACATATACACAGTATAGAAACATTTTACATAGATCAAGCGTTCGGAAAACAGACTGACATGATCAAACTGGTTTGCATAAATGCGCCTCAAATCTTTTAAAATGAATGCCGTTCGTTTGATCCATACACTTTTCTTTTTAAAGTTAACAAGAAGTATGTTTTTTTATGTATACACAGTGTTATAATATACCATATATCGGTAGTATGTATAGACAGTGTTCTAATATACCAGCTGTCGGTTGTATGTATACACAGTGTTCTAATATACCATCTATCGGTAGTATGTGTACACAGTGTTCTAATATACCAGCTGTCGGTTGTAGGTATACACAGTGTTCTAATATACCATCTATCGGTAGTGTGTATACACAGTGTTCTAATATACCATATATCGGTAGTATGTATACACAGTGTTCTAATATACCATCTATCGGTAGTATGTATACACAGTGTTCTAATATACCAGCTATCGGTTGTATGTATACAAAGTGTTCTAATATACCATCTATCGGTAGCATGTATACATAGTGTTCTAATATACCAGCTATCGGTTGTATGTATACACAATGTTCTAATATACCATCTATCGGTAATATGTATACACAGTGTTCTAATATACCATATACCATCTATCGGTAGTATGTATACACTATGTTCTAATATACCATCTATCGGTAGTATGTATACACAGTGTTCTAATATACCAGCTATCGGTTGTATGTATAGACAGTGTTCTAATATACCAGCTATCGGTAGTGTGTATACACAATGTTCTAATATACCATCTATCGGTAGTATGTATACACAGTGTTCTAATATACCATCTATCGGTAGTATGTATACACAGTGTTCTAATATACCGACTATCGGTAGTATGTATACACAGTGTTCTAATATACCATCTATCGGCAGTATGTATACACAGTGTTCTAATATACCATCTATCGGTAGTATGTATACACAATGTTCTAATATACCGTCAATCGGTAGTATGTATATACAGTGTTCTAATATACCATCTATCGGTAGTGTGTATACACAATGTTCTAATATACCATCTATCGGTAGTGTGTATACACAGTGTTCTAATATACCATCTATCGGTAGTGTGTATACACAGTGTTCTAATATACCAGCTATCGGTTGTATGTATACACAGTGTTCTAATATACCAGCTATCGGTATTATGTATACACAGTGTTCTAATATACCATCTATCGGTAGTATGTATACACAGTGTTCTAATATACCATGTATCGGTAGTATGTATGCACAGTGTTCTAATATACCATGTATCGGTAGTGTGTATGTACAGTGTTCTAATATACCATCTATCGGTAGTATGTATACACAGTGTTCTAATATACCATCTATCGGTAGTATGTATACACAGTGTTCTAATATACCATGTATCGGTAGTATGTATACACAGTGTTCTAATATACCATGTATCGGTAGTGTGTATGCACAGTGTTCTAATATACCATCTATCGGTAGTATGTATACACAGTGTTCTAATATACTATGTATCGGTAGTATGTATACACAGTGTTCTAATATACCATGTATCGGTAGTATGTATACACAGTGTTCTAATATACCATCTATCGGTAGTATGTATAAACTGTGTTCTAGTATACTATGTATCGGTAGTATGTATACACAGTGTTCTAATATACCATCTATCGGTAGTATGTATACACAGTGTTCTAATATACCATCTATCGGTAGTATGTATACACAGTGTTCTAATATACTATGTATCGGTAGTATGTATACACAGTGTTCTAATATACCATGTATCGGTAGTGTGTATGCACAGTGTTCTAATATACCATATATCGGTAGTGTGTATGCACAGTATTCTAATATACCATATATCGGTAGTATGTATACACAGTGTTATAATTACTTTTCATTCATCATCATTACGTCACGGTGATCCCGCCTTAATTCCATTTAGCGATGGGAAAGCTTATATTAGCAAGATTGTTTAACGGATATTTCGACAATAAAACATGTTTAAAAACATTTTTTACGGGAAAATGCAATAACTTGTCTAAAATTACTTATTAAATGTTTTAATTTTACAATAGGCAAACTTTTTAAGCTGACATTAAGGTTTTATTTCATACCACAGCCAACCCCGTTTTCGCTTCTTGGAGGAGGGGTTGGAAGGGGTATGAAAGTTAATACTGAGACCACGTAGTGGGGGTTGGCAGGTGTATGAAATGAAACCTTAATTTCGGCTTAAAAAGTTTGCAGATTGTAAATTAAAACACATTTATTAGGTAATTTTAAACAGGTTATCACATTTTTTCGGTAAAAAAATGTTTTTAAACGTGTTTTATTGACGAAATATCCGTTATGAAATCCTGGTAATATAAGGAATTAAGACCGGACTATGAAATGAACATCTTCATCTTCACCATTACGTGGTCCCGCTTTAATTCCATTAAGCGATTCGAAAGCTTATATTAGCAGGATTTTATAAAGGATATTTGGACAATAAAACATGTTTGAAAAACATTTTTTACTGAACAAATGCGATATTCTGTTTAAAATTACATTTAAAATGTTTTAATTTTTAAATATGGAAACATTTTAAGCTGAAATTAAGGTGATATTTCATACCCCAGTTAACCCCGTTTTCGCTTCTTGGAGAAAGGGTTGGATGGGGTATGAAAATTAATACTCGGACCATGTAATTTAAAGAGTATATTGTCAAACTGAAGGAATTGGAGGCGATAGGGAAGGGTTATGAGTGTCAAACGAATAAAACCAGCATACTGTGTTTAATTACGTGATCCCGCCTTATTTCCATTAAGCGATGGGAAAGCTTATATCATGTTATATTAGCACGATTGTATAACGGATATTTCGACAATGCAACATGCTTAAAAACATTTTTTACTGAAAAAATGCATAACCTGTTTAAAATTACATATTAAATGTTTTAATTTTACAATTTGCAATTTGTTTAAGCCGTAATTAAGGTTTTAGTTCAGTCAACCCCATTTTCGCTTCTTGGAGAAGATGTTGGATGGGGTATGAAAGTTAATACTCGGACCATGTAATGCGGATATTTGTTGTTGTATGAATAATTTATATTGAATCATATGATGCTTTAAGTCTATACTAAATTCTTGTTTTGCATATGTACACCTGCAATACGAACCATTTTTGAATTTCAATTTATGACTTAATAAAAGCACGCCGAGTCGTCAACCAAACATTTCCATAACAATTGGTAACACGCAGCTCGATTTAATGCATATGCAATGGAAACACATTATGAAGATTTCATGTTTTTATTTGACTAGTATTCCAGGTCGCCTCCTGTCCCTCTAATTGTTGCATTTCATTACGTGGTCCCGCCTTAATTCCCTTAAGCGATGGAAAAGCTTATATTAGCAGGATTTTATAAAGGATATTTCGACAATAAAACACGTTAAAAACAATTTTGAAACAATGGAGTATGAAAGGTAATACTCGGACCACGTAATGTAGTCATTTCTTTATTAATTCAATATCCATGTCACCGTACATTGCTATTATATATTTTGTAGGCGTTGTGTTAGTCTACTTTGTTTCTTTTCTTCAGCTGTATATGTTATGATAACTCTTTTTTACATTTGACCGATTTAAACCAAACTTGTGCATTTTCATACTGACCTTGAAAAGCCAGTGTCAATATCAGCAAAAATAAAGTTTATAAAAATGGTATTTCTTACAGTAACAATTAACAAAGTGTATGTTCATGTGTGTGTGTGTTTTTATTCAACATAAGGTCAGTTAAGTCAAAATTAGATCAATGACCTAAGTAAGTAAGTAAGTGACCTACATTTTAACGAACTGACCTTTTGACCTGAAATTGAATTTCATTTGTAGGTAAAAAAGATAAGAGGTAAAAATAACTGATTTAAATCTTAAAAAGTTTCCTATAAATTATGTAGGTCAATTTGTTTAATATATCCAACTATCACCGTAAATATATACGAGATGTAATACAATTGAATTAAATGCATGGATGTTATAGTCACACCAATAGCTAAGGTCATTTGACCACTCTCCAGCTGCCATTTGTAGAGGAAAACCTCAGATGGGCAACTGACTTCGGGCAATTTTCGTGCATGGGCTCCTGGACAGAACTAGAGACGTTTCGCAAGCCAGCTGGATAGTTTCCTCACACAAAGATTTCTGGACCCACGAGTGCTCGAAGCACAACGGTGAGGGGGAGATATAATCGAAAGTTCCATACAAGTTTGACATGTTTGAAAGCATCATCTTCCATCTTCAGCTTTGGTAAAAATCATTTTTAAAACCAGTTGAAGCACACTGTTACATGACAAGACGATTGTTATGAAGAAACTAAAATCTGGAACATACCCGAATCCAAGATTTTTCGGCGGCAGGGGAAATGATGAACACTCATATTTGTTTATCAACTCTAAGAGGGATTTAGATCCAGACCACCTGTTCCTCCATTGAATCCGCTACTGTCAAGATTATCGAACTAATGCGGAATAGTATAAGTACATATTAATAGTATCATTAAATGCATATTAACGCATTACATTGCATATACCAACCGAAATATCATTATGTTTATGAATATGATAGTGGTTTATTTATGAATATGATAGTGGTTATTTTTAACAAACTTGCTTTCTGGACTTAATTTATATCTAGGACATACCTTTCGTGTACGACATAGATAACCAGAAAAAATAGATAACAAGAGAAACGATAACTTACTGAATGCATTTACTGACCCCTAATGAATGCATTTACTGACCCCTTTTGCTAATCACGAGGTAAACACATCTGCTTTTTACTATCTGTTAGACGGTTAAACATGGCTGACTCTATCTTGTGTTGGCAATTTCATCGCATATTTAAAAGAAATAAGCACAGGTCATTGCATGGAAATGGCCTAAATAAGAGATAAAAGAAGGAATTTACATATACTATAAAACGCTGCATATATTATATAATAACTATAAACTATAATGTGTTAAGAGGTCATCATGAATGTATCCGTGTGTGTTAATGTAATCTCGAACTCGAGTGTCAACATTTCAGTCAGGTACCCGTCTCTTAATTCCTACGTGAATAACTGAGGTATAAGTTTCTGCAATTTATTTAACGGTGGACTCTTAAATGACTGAATAAAATAAGAAGTTATGTTAAAATCGCTGAATTAATCTGAAAATGACTCCCAATTTGCCGTTTTATTATAATTTTGGTCACTTCCAACAACAACAACAAAAAAAAAAAAAAAGAATGTTAGAATGTTAACATAAACCCCCACCAATTTTGATGAAATCTCATTCATAGAAGAAAGTGGGACAAATTAAACAATACCCATGCCAGACTAGACATAGCAGACTTATTGCATGATTACAAGGCGAGCGATCTAGGACCATCCTGGCCCTCTTGTTTAATTACTACTTCATTTCTTCATCTTTCATCAGTTTTTGCGCACAATATGACCTATTTATGTGTCGACGTGCCGTAAAAACTATTCATTCATTCATTCGTTCTATCAAGTTTGTTCAAATGGTGACACTGGGGTCAAATTTGGCCCCGTTCCGGGCGTCACAGTTTTACATAGATTTATATAGCAAAATATTTAAAAAATCTTCTTCTCTGAAACTACAAGTGCCAGAGGT
This sequence comes from Cyrtodaria siliqua, assembly GCA_037043455.1. Classification (NCBI taxonomy): domain Eukaryota; kingdom Metazoa; phylum Mollusca; class Bivalvia; order Adapedonta; family Hiatellidae; genus Cyrtodaria; species Cyrtodaria siliqua. The sequence goes on along the minus strand of JAWPHD010015001.1, from coordinate 16,380 downwards.
TTAATATTTTGCATTTAAAAAGTTTGCCTATTGCAAAATTAAAACATTTAATAAGTAGTTTTAGACAAGTTATTGCATTTTCCCGTAAAAAATGTTTTTAAACATGTTTTATTGTCGAAATATCCGTTATACAATCTTGCTAATATAAGCTTTCCCATCGCTAAATGGAATTAAGGCGGGATCACCGTGACGTAATTATGATGAATGAAAAGTAATTATAACACTGTGTGTACATACTACCGATATATGGTATATTAGAACACTGTGCATACACACTACCGATATATGGTATATTAGAACACTGTGCATACACACTACCGATACATAGTATACTAGAACACAGTGTATACATACTACCGATATATGGTATATTAGAACACTGTGTATACATACTACCGATAGATGGTATATTAGAACACTGTGTATACATACTACCGATACATAGTATATTAGAACACTGTGTATACATACTACCGATAGATGGTATATTAGAACACTGTGTATACATACTACCGATAGATGGTATATTAGAACACTGTCTATACATACTACCGATAGCTGGTATATTAGAACACTGTGTATACATACAACCGATAGCTGGTATATTAGAACACTGTGTATACACACTACCGATAGATGGTATATTAGAACACTGTGTATACACACTACCGATAGATGGTATATTAGAACATTGTGTATACATACTACCGATAGTCGGTATAATAGAACACTGTGTATACATACTACCGATAGATGGTATATTAGAACACTGTGTATACATACTACCGATAGATGGTATATTAGAACATTGTGTATACACACTACCGATAGCTGGTATATTGGAACACTGTCTATACATACAACCGATAGCTGGTATATTAGAACACTGTGTATACATACTACCGATAGATGGTATATTAGAACATTGTGTATACATACTACCGATAGATGGTATATGGTATATTAGAACACTGTGTATACATACTACCGATAGATGGTATATTAGAACATTGTGTATACATACAACCGATAGCTGGTATATTAGAACACTGTGTATACATGCTACCGATAGATAGTATATTAGAACACTTTGTATACATACAACCGATAGCTGGTATATTAGAACACTGTGTATACATACTACCGATAGATGGTATATTAGAACACTGTGTATACATACTACCGATATATGGTATATTAGAACACTGTGTAAACACTACCGATAGATGGTATATTAGAACACTGTGTATACATACAACCGACAGCTGGTATATTAGAACACTGTGTATACATACTACCGATAGATGGTATATTAGAACACTGTGTATACATACAACCGACAGCTGGTAAATTAGAACACTGTCTATACATAATACCGATATATGGTATATTAGAACACTGTGTATACACACTACCGATATATGGTATATTATAACACTGTGTATCAGACTACCGATAGCTGGTATATTAGAACACTGTGTATACATACTACCGATATATGGTATATTAGAACACTGTGTATACATACAACTGATAGCTGGTATATTAGAACACTGTGTATACATACTACCGATAGATGGTATATTAGAACACTGTGTATACATACTACCGATAGTCGGTATATTAGAATACTGTGTATACATAATACCGATAGTCGGTATATTAGAACACTGTGTATACATACTACCGATAGTCTGTATATTAGAACACTGTTTATACCTACAACCGATAGTCGGTATATTAGAACACTGTGTATACATACTACCGATAGATGGTATATTAGAACAATGTGTATACATACTACCGATAGTCGGTATATTAGAACACTGTGTATACATACAACCGATAGTCGGTATATTAGAACACTGTGTATACATACTACCGATAGATGGTATATTAGAACACTGTGTATAAATACTACCGATAGATGGTATATTAGAACATTGTGTATACATACTACCGATATATGGTATATTAGAACACTGTGTATACATACTACCGATAGATGGTATATTAGAACACTGTGTATACATACTACCGATATATGGTATATTAGAACACTCTGTATACATACTACCGATAGTCGGTATATTAGAACACTGTGTATACATACTACCGATAGTCGGTATATTAGAACACTGTGTATATATACTACCGATAGTCGGTATATTAGAACACTGTGTATACATACTACCGATAGTCGGTATATCGTTTACTATGCATTGATATATATTTTGACTATCAAAAGTGTACTGTATACAGTAATATTTTTAAAAAAAACATACTTCTTGTTAACTTTATGTCAAAATGGTCTTAAACTTCTCAGTTCATATATATACTCCATAAAACAATTTAAGGACCATGTTTAGATTTGGATTATTTTTTAAAGTGATGTAATTGAACAATTTACTGCCATTTTGCAATTTTTAAGTTCAGTTGTATTATTTTGCAATTGTTACGTTACACACATGCATTAACTTTAATAGCGATGTTATTCGATATTTCATTAGTATTGAAAGTTTACTAGCATCGAAGTTATCAGAGATTTCACTAGTATCGAGGTTACAAGATATTGCATTAATATTGAGTTTATCGGAGAGTACACTGGTATTTCACTAATAGCGATTTTTAAAAAGATAGTTTACTTATATCGAGGTTATCAGAGAGTTCACTGTAGCATCGAGGTCTATTGGAGATTTCGCTAATATCGTTGTCATTAGTATCGAAGCTATCATCGGCCAGCCTTGGTACATCATAACTATCAAATTGGTTTAGTCGATCAATTTGCGGTTTAATTATTAAGGAAATCATTGCATATTCAAAAAAAATATTAAGACAGTGCCATATGTATATGAATGTTTTATCTAGGGTTTTCCAATCTTATCTCTAAACATGTTTAGTAAAAAAACATGCACGTCCCTGATTTCTTTTGTGTCTATAATATACTATATACTATATATATACTATAAAATGTACGTAACTGCACTATACTGTTTCTTTCTCTAAAAGTTTAAAGAGTATATGATTTATATGAGATTTCACAGATTGTTTTCAACTCCTGTCAATGTGTTATGATATACTGGTATATTGTTTACAACATTTAAATAAACAAAAATAGTGTTCAAAGGAAACACGCCAATCTGTCGTTAAAATTAGCATCTCGCATTATAAATCCAGGATCATTTGGACTTGAAACCTGCCTGCATATATAATAACTTTAAAGGTTATTAAATTTGGACCGTTCAGTTGTACTTCCTTATTCTTCCAAAGGTTGCATATGTGTGGTGCAATATAATCAAAAATAAGAAATATGTTAAAAAACAAAATAAAAAAATGACAATGCAAAAAAGTATTAATTACGATTATGATTTACAAATATTCAAGTTATTTAGAAAAAACTAACAAGATTGCAGCGTATCAGTTTAAACCTACGTTGTTGTCATTACGCATCTGCAAAATGTCCGAGGCATGCTCTGATACACGTGGTACAGCTGTAGAAAAACGACAGACACGTAGTAAATTCTTGAGGATCATAATGGATGTAATAGACCAGGTCTATTCAATTGGAGCCTGTAAAACGTGGATCGCCTTTGATATTGCGCCATTCAATTTCATATGGATACAAAACTTGTCAAACATCCGCTACATGTGTGCACAAATTGATTGGACGTGTTATTTTTAAAAGCGTTTCTGATTGGCTGCAACATGCGTACTCGTGGCTTCAGGTTTCAATAAAACTTCGGAACTTCTATATCTCGTCCTTTCGTGTTCATATTAATATTCGTGTTACAAGTTCACTTGAAGACAAAAAAAAGGTAAACCATTTTCTTTTTATTTCGCTTTTCTTAAATATAACAATTTATGTACGTTGAGGTAGTTTGATTGTCTACCACATTTTTTTTTGCCTGGTTTTGCAGACACAGTAAATTATTGCAAACTTATGCTTTTTAATGTGTCATGTTACTTAAATAAATGACAACTTATAGCCTTTACTCGAAACAATACTAATTATACTCTCTTTTATTACAGTCTTTTGAAAATAAAATAGCATTCTGAAACATATAAACTAAGTTAAGAAGAAAGGGAAAATTTAACAGTAACTGTTCAACTTCAAAATAATAAATTGTCCAAGATACTGATTTATTTAAATAATATAACACCACTATTTGTCGGGGAAGTTGCGCTTTTTTCAAATTGTTTTATTCAAACGAGCTCTGAAAATCCAAAATTTGAAAACAAACATTAATAGAGGCGGCCATTTTTAAAAGCGTTTTACCGATTTTAAGATATTGATTTTCGTTTAATAAATCAGCAATTTTTTTTTATTCAAAGAAATCTGCAACGTGTAAAATGGCTATACTATTAGATTGTGGTCATGTTATGAGTTTACATATATTTACAGTTATTGTCTTTGTTTTATATGGTATTTATCAATATGCCATATATGGTAAACGTTCTTGAAGACGTCATCACTCCAAGATGGCTACCGTTATTTAAGATTGTTTACAGTTAGTAGTAGATTCTATCCGTTTTTTATTCGATCTGGTATTTTGATAATCTTTTACGGAGTATTTTAGAGCTGTTTTAATTTTAAAGTTGTTTGAAAATAGTGCAACAACACATTAAAGTATTAATAAACATGCTCAATACCGCCAAGTCGATTTCTTTAACTAGAATGTTGAAAACCCTCTGGGAATAGTCCATTACTTAAGGTCCGTGTATATGCTTCTGCTGTGATTTTCTGCAACATGTTCTTAATGTTCCCCTCGGTTCTTGAACTCCGAGTGTATAACAGCACATTCCTAATGTCATACCAGGTTATAGGGAACTTGTGCTGTGCTGATGCTTCATTGATAAATATCAATTAGAACCTGTGTAACATTTCTTATGATGATCTCACACTTTTTCTGAACATTTTATGAAAACAAAAAATAAATGAATGCTTATGAACACTATAAAATACAAAATGAAATCATTTAGAGCCTCGTCCCTGGCTGAAATTCTGACCCCTCGTGTGAGATTTATCTATCCAACATTGATACTCATGATGGATTCTTACATTCCCTTCAATTTTTTTTTTTTTTTTTTTTTACTCTAATCGCTATACCTGGTTTATCTCTTAACACATCTGATAACCTGTGTCATTTACAACAGAAACAAGTTTAAGGGATCAGAGGGTAAGAACCGATGAAATCAATATAACAATTTTTTAAAAATTACGATAGCTGAAGTGTAAGTGAGTGTGTGTGTAGTTCTAAGGTTTATAGTCCCTCCGCCATAAACCGATAGGACGTCCTAACGGTATAGGCACTATAGAGTCTGGACTTAAAGCGACAGCTGGAATTACTATCACGGGTCAATAAGGCCCTTGATTATTGTATTACGTGCTCCCGCCTTAATTCCATTAAGCGATGGGAAATCTTATATTAGCAGGATTTAATAACGGATATTTCGACAATAAAACAAGTTTACATTTATTACTGAGAAAATGCGATAACCTGTTTAAAATTACCTATTAAATGTTTTAATTTTACAATATGCAAAGTTTTAAACCGAAATTAAGGTTTTATTTCATACGCCAGCCAACCCCGTTTTCGCCTCTTGGAGAAGGGGTTGGATGGGGTATTAAAGTTAATACTCGGGCCACGTAATGAATGCGATTACTTAGGTAAATGGCAAATTTGATTTTGTGTTTGATTTTTGGTTCAATATAATATTATATGAGTTCCACAATATGCAAAATAGATGCATTTACTACAGAGTTATAGCCCTTGGTTAACTTGCAGCTTGTGAATGCAATAACACGGTGTTCCGTTAGGGCCAACGTTCCGACGTTTATCGACTTATTAACGCGATGGTTCGATGATGGTACGATGGTACGATGGCGATAAGGCGATATACTTGTAATCGCGATATTACGAAGGTATGATAGCGACAATACGACGGTACGATGGCGATGGTGCGATGATACGATAGTATGATGACGATGTTACGATGGTACGCTGGCGATGGTACGATGGTGCTAACGCGATATACCATGGTACCATCACCAACCGTACCTTCGCCATCGAACCATCGTACCATTGGCATCGTACCATCGTGAATACGTTCTATCGACATCGTACCATCGTCATCGTAAAATCGTATCATCATACTATCGCCATCGTACTATCGTACCACCCCGTTTACAAGTCGATACGCAAATGGTGCGATGGCCCTAACGGAACACCGTACGATAACTTTAATAATTGGCTTTGTATTTTTCTAAATTTAATCAATATGGTCTTGGTCGGAAATGACAATGATCAAATTTGACGAATGTTCTACACAGTAATAGTACTTGATAAAGTTCAAGTATCGTGTCCGAACAAAGTATTTCCGTATCTATGAAATGATCACATATCTAACGTTTTTCCTAATACGCAGCATAGTGCACAGACACACGGCAATCATTTATTAGATATCAAGAAAAATATAATATCACTTTAATAACAATATTATTGTTTTGACTTTAACTTTGCTTGCATATAATTAAATACACTCTGGAATTGGCTTACACATATAATTGGTGCAATATTATTTACACATATAAATATATGCAATATTGGTAAAATTATTATAACAATTAGTAGCGTTCAAAAAACATTATTAAACTTCGATTTATTAAATTAATAATAATAATTTTCACTTTAAATTTATATACACTCTTTCGTTTTCAAATTTGCTTTTTACCACATGTTTAAATACATTATTGGTGCAATGTAATCAACAATGCAAAATAAACTGGTTTTGAATTATTCGAATAGTTATTGATAATGATGCAAAATAATGCAAGTTATATAAAAAAAATATTAAATATACGTCGGCTTAGTGCAGGTGTATGCCCATTATTCGTGACCGCTAAAACAGGTTTGATGCACATATATTTTTTAAATACACGTATAAATAAATGTTTCAAGGCCAGGGTTGAGTATAAAAACCCCAAAATGGCACCAGAGAAACTTTCCTGATCATTTTATGCATTATGATGCTCAGAGAGGTTTAATCACATATTTTTAAATAATAAAGCATTTTTAAACCATAAAATTTGGCATGTAAATACATTAAACATTACTCTATACAGATATATCAAAATAATTATATAATGTACTTATTTTCCATACTTTCTAGAACAAAACTGTCAAATTTTGAATTTGGTGTATCTATTAATAGCTGTACCTGTAAAATTAAGATCAGTGATTGGTCAGAGTGCTGAAACCTTTATCTTGAAGCAGACGAAATACTAACTGGCTACAGTGTATACATAATGACGGTAAACTCTACCTAACTACCTACTAATTGATTGGTAATACAATGGTCAATTAGTAAAGATAATATAATTTCTTAGTCTAAACCCCTCATACACATATGTAGATAGTTTTCTTATAGTTGTACCATTTTCACAAGTTATTTACGGAATGAACTTCGAAATATTTGGCCAAAACCAGAAATAGCGAATTTTTTTCCCTCTTAAATCAGTATATAGTGAATATTCTAAAATAAAATTAAATTCGTCTTCCAATGTGTTACAAACGGAAAATGGCCTTTCATTAAGTGGTGTTTTATGTGGTTTATGCCAACTCCCTGACTCTATATGTAACCTATGTGATGACATTCTCAGTTGTGACAAGACCACGCGGAATTTTCTTCTTTTAACAATATCTAAATAAGGTGTATATACGTATAAACTCATGGAACAGCGAGTATGTGTTAGCACTAGTCGATTCATGAATACGTGTATTTCAATTTTGTAGAAAAGTATCGTTTAATCTTCGTTTAAACACTGTTATGAAGGCATTTGCATGTCCTAAACCTTGAAAAAACCAATTGCTCAAGTAATATCTGTTGTTTATTTAGGTTATTTTGTATGTCATTTAACATCATATTGTATATTACTTTAATGTATTTAGAATGTTCATATGTCAATATTTTAAACCAGTATGTAATGATAGCTATCAATCTATACTGTCGTATAGGTATTCTACCTAACTCACCATAAACAAAATCATTTTGAGTTGATATGTTCACCCCCATTATATTTTTTACAAAACTTTAGATGCACACGTTGTATAACGTTTGAATTGAAAAAAACAACTCGCAATCATATTGTAACACTGGTTTTATAAGTTTGTCAACCAGATTTAACATATGTTTGGGTGAAAGTTCTGTAAACTTGTATATATAGTTCTCTAATTTAAAAAATTGCTTTGCCTGCTTGCCCAGCCCAGCCAATGTATCAAGTGCTGTTGTAAAAGAACCTCCAGACGTAAAAACAATTCCTAAATATACAAAACTGTCTATTATTTCAATAATTTTGCCATCATATCTAAATGTTAAGTTTCTTGGTAGACTGCCGCTTTTTCTAAATACCATTATTTTTGTTTTATTTGTGTTAACTTTTAATCTCCATTTACTACAATAATCACACAATTCATCTAAACCTTTCTGTAAACCTTCATCGGTTTGTGAAAAAAACATAATGTCGTCAGCATATAACAGCAACAATAATTTAAAATCTCCCAGGGTAATACCTGGTACATCGTGAGTTATGAAATAATCTTCCGTGTCATTCAAATGCATATAGCAAACAAAAATGGTGATAGAGATTCTACCTGACGAACTCCTAAATAATATGTAAATTCTTCACTCAACTCATTCCCGTGTTTTACAATTGATTTAACAGAGTCGTATATTTATTTGCTAACATCCAACATCTTCCCCCGTATGCCTGTTTTCATTAATTTACACCACAGAATATCTCTAACTACATAGTCAAAAGCTTTAATCAACGAATGCAGTATATGGACGCTTACCCTCATTTATTACATGCTTTATTATACCATGCAGAATAAAATCATTATCAACGGTACCCATTTTACTCCTAAATCCCGACTGTGCTTCCACATATACATTATAGTTTTCAGCCCATCTGGTTAGTCTATTATTCAAAATTCTATTAAAGAATTTGTCAAATGCGCTTAAAAGTGTAATACCCCTATAGTTTTCTACATCATTAATGCTAGCCTGTTTATGTAGTGGAACAATGAATCAGTCAGTCCATTTGGCGGGGAAATATCCTAAATTAAAAACAGCATTAAATTGTTTAAATAGATATGGTAAAATACTGTCAATTGCTTAACAAAATATTTCATTTATAACCTTGTCCGGTCCTGCAATTTTCCAAGCTTAAGTTTCTTACATGCTTTAGTAATCTCAAGCAATTTAATTCTTTAAACATGACTTGTTGAATGTATAACATAACAGAATATACTCTTCCGTATATTGGGCTCTCCACACTATATTGCCTGATTAAACATATCCACACATAAACACGAAATGAACCAAGTCATACATTGGTTGCCACCGTAATAAAATAGAGAACCAGGCATCGCTAATAAAAACAATGTCAGGCCAACTAAACAAAAATAGTGTCACCTCTATACCGCATTCCATATGAACAGGACTATTTCGTGATATAATCCACTAACTTTAATTCTTTTAATTTCAGGCTCAACATGGCAGCTTTGTTACTCGCTACTATTTTTGCCATGATAACCCCTCGGTTACTGTGGCAACTATACCGTCACCGAGGAGGCGTGGTTTGACGTTGAGGTCAAAGATATGGATGGAGATGGAGATGACTACCGTGGCCGATTCGTCGTGGCGCTGTTCGGAGAAACTGCTCCAATGACTGCGATGAACTTCGCCGCCATCGCTAAAGGGTTTAAACACGGAAACTCCAAACTGAGCTATAAAAATACAAAAATCCACCGAATTGTACAAGATTTCCTGATTCAGATGGGAGATGTCACAGTCGGAGACGGAACAGGAGGCAGAAGCATCTACGGTGAATCTTTTGTCGATGAGAACTACATCCTGAGCCATCGATCCGCTGGCACAGTTGCTATGGCCAACCACGGCAAGGATACCAACGGTTCACAATTCTTTATCCTTCTAAACAAATCGAGATGGCTGGATGGCAAACACGTGGTTTTCGGAAAGATCATCAAAGGAATGGATGCAGTAAGGACCCTGGGGGATATAGAAGTTAACAAACACACTGCAGTTCCCAAAAAGACCGTCAGAATTGGTCGATTGCGGGATAAACAAACTTCATCAAAAGATGATCTATCTGAACGACAGGTTGACTCTGAAGAGGATCTCAAGGAATAAGAACTGTTAGATACTTTAAATTGAAACATCAAGTAGCTCTCCAGAGAAGAACTTCTATTAAATTCATTGCCATTCAGTAGTGTTCATCTGTTTACATGTCACTTCTTACCGCCTGTCTGGCAAAATGTCTGAAAATGCAACGTTTTGTACTTTAATGTCATATGAAATAAACAGATGTTTTATAAATTAAACTAAAATTGTTTGTGACTTTTTTGGTTTGTATAATTATTTTACGATAACAAATTGACATAAAAAACGACGAAATGCCAGTTTTCTTTTGTCAAGCAATATTCTATTTACTGGGCATGCACGATTGATCGTTAATGACTTGTTTATATCTTTAGATACTATTACTAAAACTAGTACTACCCCTACTACTATCACTGCTACTACTACTAATAATAATAATAATAAGTCTACTGCTACTACTACTGCTGTCGCTGCTGCTGCTGATGATGATGCTTCTGCTGCTGCTGCTGCTTCTACTACTACTTTTACTGCTAATGCAATTAGATTATATTAATATGTAGCATTTATTTAACTTATCTCCCTCGCGACCCTGTAGTATAAGAGAAGTAAAAATATGCTTTTAGGTAAAATAAATTGGCACAGAAATGGTTTTAACTGATTCTGGTAACAAAAATTATGGAAAAAAATATATCCAAAGTCCTCATCTCAAATCACGTGCTAAATATGCTATTTTGGGGCAAAAAGATGTAAAATAATGAAAAAATCACCTTTTTTGGAAATAATTTAAAAAATATATATTTATACAATAAAAAACACAGTTATATAGTAAATAATGCTTGTAATAGAGAAGACAATCAGAATGTATGATCAATTTGACCAAATAAAATGATAGACTCTCAATTTTGGGATAAAATGGTGAAAAAAGTGATAAAATCACCGATTTCTGGAGATAAAATACTTAAATTAAATCTGTGTGTAAATATCATATTTTTGTTTTAGTATTTTACTATTTATGTTGTTCTCTATCAGATATCTAAAATACAATTCACAACTTAAGTTGAAAGTGTACTTATTTTGAGGTTGAAAGTTTAAGAAAAATAGAAATAAATCGACGATTTTTGGGAACATAATTTTATAATGATATTTACGTACTAATGTTAAATTAAGTAAGATATCCAACTTTTTATAGTAGATCTACTTGTTTGATCTCACTAAATGTTTTAGATTGGTCATAACAGTTGATTTGTAGGTAAAATATTTCACTAGTACACACTAGTGGCGCATATCCCGGACTGTCAACGGTTATGTTTATGCCAATGATCGACCTTAGCCCGAGTGATGGAACCTGTATCTACTCAAGATTGCATTTTATAAATGACCAGGCCAAGAAATACGAAGTAAAGCCAATCCTCACATTTGACCAACCTCTATGGTGGAAAGCCTTGAACATCGTTCTATCAGAACCTAGTAACAGCGACCTGCGACACATTGTGCTCAGATTGGGAGGACTGCACATGGAAATGAGTTTCCTAGGCTGTATTGGTCATATAATGACAGACTCGGGGTTAACGGAACTGCTAGAAACAATATAAGCGGAGAATGCTGTTATGCACATGCTAACAGGCAAAGCCATATCACGAGCAATTAGAGGTCACAACCTTGTAGATATGGCCCTGTATTCGTTAATGGCCGCCGAGGTCTTTAATATTGACATACGTAAGAAAATACCGAGTGGTGAAATTGAATGTGACAAAACAAATGACGGAGAATGATGAGACATGTAATGTTGGACTGGAAACAAATATGAAGGAAAGAACCTCTGACGAGCAAGTTAATGTTTCTGTGGACACGGAAAATCACATAATCGAGACAGTAGAATTGTTTGCTGAAGAAACATATAGACATGAAAGAATTGGCATTGACAATGGTATCGAGTGTGCATTAACTGTGTTTGATCAGGTTCTTGCAGGTGAGTTAGATGTTGAATCTGCATGTTCATCTGCTGTAGTAGAGCGCATAAAAGAGAGAGTAGATACTCACCGTAGTAACTTAAAACAAAGTCGCACATCAAGATTATGGCTTCAATACATGGAGATGGTTGGTATACTGAGGACATTTATTAAGGCAGAATGATCTGGCAACTGGAAGCTCCATTTACAGGCAGTATTAGATATGTTACCCTATTTCACAGCATCTGGCCACAACTTATATGCAAAGTCGGCACACGTATACCTTGCAAACATGCTAGCATTAGAAACAAGTAGTCCTGATGTGTACAGGTAATTTATGGAGGGGTATCATGTACTAAGACAAAGCGATCGATTATGGGCAGGACTCTCGACTGATTTAGACATAGAACAAATGCTCATGACAAGTTTGAAAACAACTGGTGGGCTAACACGAGGAAGGGGAATGACAGACACAGAGGACGCTGTGGGTACTTTCTCGCCCCGCTTGCTCAGCAATCAACGAAGCTATGCAACAAGTATCAGGAACAGAATTCATCACTAGTGAGCAGCATAACGATACTTTAAACGCACGGCAACAGAGAGACAAGAAAGACACGAACATTCTAATAGAATATATCGGTGAAAGAAACCCCTTTAATAAGGATCCAGAGTTAAAAAGTATATCAAGTGGAGTTGTTTCTGATGATTCTGTCAATGTAGATGATGGGAAAGCTGTTGGGATCAAGATTCTAGACAAAATGGCTGGAAGCACTGTTATGGGTTTTGCTTTCAAGCGAAAATATCAAGTAAAAACAATGTCGGATACGGCTGGTTTGAAAATAGGCGATGACGTTGTCAAGGTAGACTCGCAACTATTATTTCAACGGCTTATTTCTGCGGCAAGGAGATCACTCCCAGAAGACGAACTCTCTTATGAGTTATGCCCTTACCCTCTAGCAATATGTGAAACCCCGCACTTGCTGAGAGAGGCTGATAAGCCATCATTGGCAGAAGCTATACGAGATAAAGTAAAACCACAGAGTGAAAGACCCACTGGTGAAATGAAATATATACTTGATGGCGGTTGCCTTTTGCAACGGATTCCTTGGCCAAAATCTAACGACAGCTGTGACATATTCCTTAACAACGCAGACGTCATTAGTTGGAGATGATACAGATCTGTTGATACTGCTGTGTTACTATACGGATTTTTGATTCATATAATATGTATTTTTTACCGAGACCAACACCCAAGAAAAGCACAGTATGGAACAGTCAAGACACAAAACGTAGATTTGGTGAAGAAATATGCTCGTTCCTCAACCGGGACTCGAACCCAGGGTCTCTGGTTTACCGTACCAGCGCTCTAACCACTGAGCTATCGAGGATATACGGTTAGGAATCGATATTTCACCATATACCTGTACCCGGTTACATACACCCCCACCAGATTGAAATTCGTCCCTGAATTTCTAATGGAGTTAACTCCAGGCCGGCTGTCAGACTTATTTTCATACTATTGCATGCTGACTGTCACGGTCCTGGATCCCGGACGAGCCCGCAAATATAACAGGTGGTGAAAAAATCGTTCCTCAACCGGGACTCGAACCCAGGGTCTCTGGTTTACCGTACCAGCGCTCTAACCACTGAGATATCGAGGACGAGGACATACGGTTAGGAATCGATATTTCACCATATACCTGTACCCGGTTACACTCTAATATACTGTTTCTTCATGCAATTCTTGCGTGCGGCACAACATCAAGGATATATGGACTTTGGGAGGATACTGTTCTGAAAACGTATGAAAACAACTCAGAACTTCGTCTGGCTGCAGATATGTTCAACCAATACACCAAAACGAAGTATCTAAATAGAGGACATTATTGCATCTGGAGAGACTGCATTACTGTGTCTATATAAGAGTAATTCGCGAGAAGGACTGGACAAAACTACGTGTTCATAAATTCGCCGAAAAGGTTGCCAAAAGCACAAGTTTCACAGTCTACGGGTATTTTATCAAATACAGGACTGGAAAAGGTAATGAAGATTAATACCGGTTGAATGGGGCAGGGAAATACAATATAACTCCATGAAGCCCGCTTAAAATGGACGAATCACCTGCCCCAGAATTTCCTTCTGAAGGTGATAAGATGCTCGTGCAAAACAGGATGCAAAACAACCAGCTGTAGTTGTAACAACATGGGATTATATTGCAGTACAGCATGTAGTTCGTGTAGAGTAGTAAGTTATGAGAATTCGGCAGAACCCGAAATAGACAGTGATTAAAGTGAGTTCCGTTGGCTACATGTAAAATACAAACTGATAAGAAGACAATATAAATCAACATACCTAACCTTCTATGTCTATGACAACTAAGATTATATTTTGAAGTCTACTGCTGATTACACACGAAGTGTTGCTTGACTTAACATCTTAACATAATTATATACATATGCCAGAAACGACTTCAACAAGTATTATTTAGTTAGTACGGAAATTGATTAAAAGAAAAAAAGATTTTGATTTTATACTTGAGTGTATTCCCAAAAACAGCGATTTTTCTTTCATTTTTTACAATTTTCTACCCTAGAAAATATTATATTTAGAATGTGATTTCAGAGGAGGATTTTGGACATATTGTTTTCTATATCTTTGGGAACTATAATCAGTTAAAATAATGTCAGTGACAATTTAGTTCAATTTATGCTATTTTTTTATTAATCTTATCCTAAAACCATTTTAAAAAAATATTTAAAAAAAAAAAAAAAAAAGTTTTTTGACCCAAAAACAGGTTTTGATATTATAATTATACTTTTTTTTCCATTTAAACTCAATATTATGTAATATTAACAATAAAATTTCATATATAAATACATGTTTTACTAATATTCTGAATGGATGTAAATTTTATTCCAGAAAATAGTGATTTTTCTTCATTTTTTGGAGTTTTTACCCCCAAAAAAATCATATTTAGCACGTGATTTGAAATGAGGACTTTGGATATATTTTTTTTGTATATTGTTCCGAACCAGGATCAGTAAAAATAATTTCTGTGCCAATTTTCTTTTACCTTAGGCTATATGTAAAGGCTAAAATGACCTTGCCTATATTTACAGGAGAACACCTAGCGCATGACTACGTGTAGAAATGTTATTCACAAACATATACACAAAAACACTAATACTCTTAATTGAAAACAATACCATAGAGGTTACTTATACAATAAATATGTATACCTTTCTTTCATCCGTCTCAGAATGCCTCTATGAAAAAACAAATTCTATTGAACCTATGTGTTATTGGTCTGGGTGGAAGAATTTAGAAAATATGAGTTTATGTAGCTTTGGATTATCTTAATAATTTTGTCACGAAGGAAATGAAGCATGTTTTAATTATTATCCGATACGTATCTATGAGGGCACTATCGTGGAACATGTAATACAATAGCCGTGCTGGGCCCCGAATAATATAAACACTGCATCAACAGTCATTCACTGGACGTACCTGTAGGAGATGAGAGAGGGAATATCCAACCTTTGTGTTATTTGGTGTCGGTTGAAGAGTTTATGATAGATGAATTAATATGGAAAAAATCCTTGTCATTCCCTTTTTCTTCAGAAAACTGCGAGTTTTTTCTTATTATCAAATACTTATCTATGAGGACATGGTCAGAGAACGTGGAATATAATTATGTAACTTTTTGAATTAATATGGAAAAAATCCTTGTCATTTCCCTTTTTTCTTCAGAAAACTGCGAGTTTTCCTTATTATCAAATACTTATCTATGAGGACATGGTCAGAGAACGCGGAATATAATTATGTAACTTTTTCTGTAAATAAGATATAATATCTAAAAAAGTAAAAAAAAACAGAGGAAATTGCCAAATCAAGACACATATATAGAATCAAATAGTATGAAGAGTACATGACATATACACAGTATAGACACATTTTACATAGATCAAGCGTTCGGAAAACAGACTGACATGATCAACCTGGTTTGCATAAATGCGCCTCAAATCTTTTAAAATGAATGCCGTTCGTTTTGATCCATACACTTTTCTTTTTAAAGTTAACAAGAAGTATGTTTTTTTTAAAAATATTACTGTATACAGTACACTTTTGATATAGTCAAAATATATATCAATGCATAGTAACACGATATACCATCTATCGGTAGTATGTATACACAATGTTCTAATATACCATCCTTCGGTAGTGTGTATGCACAGTGTTCTAATATACC
>JAWPHD010015000.1:0-57875 GCA_037043455.1 Cyrtodaria siliqua | reverse complement strand
GGCTGTGTAGCAATATAAATCTTAGAAAACGATACATACATAGATTTATTTCGGCAAAAATAAAGATGTACATACATGGTTAAACAAGAAATCCGCGGATTCACATGTCTCGCCTAACGAAGTTTGTAAACATTTTAATAACTAAAAACAATGGAGCTTACAGTTTGCTGAGGCACTATGAGTAAATGTAACAATTAAAGTTACCGGGTATCTGCCATTTGCTTGGATGGTGAAGGTCACAGCCACATTTGCTTTTTGACACGTTGTGATGTATTACCCAAGAAACAACTATAAGCGAAGTTTGAAAGGTTTAATGCATAAAGTTTGAGAGAAAGTGACCTAAACGCAAATGTTGAAGGTAAACATTATTAAGTTACCTGTCAATTGCTTGGAGGGTCGAGGTCACATGCACATTTCTTTGTCAAGTTGCAATGTACCACTTGAAAGGTCTGTGCATACAATTTGTGAAAAAGTGAGCTAAACGCAAAAGTTGAAGGTAAAAATTATAAGGTTATCTGCCATTTGCTTGGAGGGTCAAGGTCGCATCTACATTTGCTTTGTCACGTTGCGATGTATCACCCAAGATACAACTAAAAACAAAGTTTGAAAGGTGTAGTGCATACAGTTTGCAAGAAAGTGACCTAAACGCAAAATAATGTTGAAGGTAAAAATTATAAGGTTATCTGCCCCTTTATTGGAGGGTTAAGGTCACATCCCACATTTGCTTTGTCACTTTGCAATGTACCACCCACGATACAACTATAAGCAAAATTTGAAAGGTCTAGTGCATACAGTTTGTGAATTAGAGACCTAAACGCAAAAGTTGAACGTAAAAATTATTATGAGAAAACGACCTAAACGCAAAACTTGAATGTTGACGCGGCCACCGCCGCCGCTGCCGCCGGAAAAGCAACACCTGTATCTCTTTATTTCTTCGAAAAGACGAGACAAATACGAGTTTCGACTGGGGAGTGAGTGAGGGGGGGGGGGGGGGGGGGGTGCGAACACAGATATAGGTGTAAGAATTGACCAAACAACACAGAAATATGTAAAGAAAGCACATTGAGTTTCAAGTGGTGGTTCGATGCGGGAGTGGGGTAGGGGCAACATAGCTATATGTGTAAGAATTGACAAAAACAACACAGAAATATGGTAAAAAAATAAATTCGAGTTTGGGGTGTGAGTATGGGCAACATAGCTAATAGCTATATGTGTAAGTATTGAGAAAAAAACAAAACAGAAATATGTAAACAAAAAGCGAGGGGGAGGGGTGTCAACATAGTAAGACGTTGCTTTTCCGGCGGCGGTGGCCGCGTCAACATTCAAGTTTTGCGTTTAGGTCGTTTTCTCACAAACTGTATGCACTAGACCTTTCAAACGTTGCTTATACACTCAAGAGATATGAAAAACGCAACACGGGAATTTCCGCTATATATTGTATGTACAATATGCTGCTTTTAATCGAATGGCACATGGCTACGTAAGATCTTTCCTTTTGGAAAAAATACTTAAACAACAAATAATACAGCAGATAGTATTCCTTCAAAGTTTCATTATTGGCAGAGTACGCATTTGGCTCAAGCATGTGAGCAAACTTAGGATGAAAATTTTTGTAAACTATTAACGTTAAATACAGTACTGAACTAGCTCAGTTTTTTAATGAGAAACTTCAACATTTATGAAGTTCTTGTTACCAGGTGTAGTGTGATTAAAGCGTCTACAGCATCACAGTTGTGTCCTTTCTCTAATCAACTGCAACTCTTTTTTTTACAAAACATCCTGGGATTTCTTTGGAATATTATGTGCAGTTAAGTGTGCAGTATATACAATATATAGCGGAAATTCCCGTGTTGCGTTTTCATATCACTTGAGTGTAGTTGTATGTTGGGTGGTACATCGCAACGTGACAAAGCAAATATGGAAGTGACCTTGACCCTCCAAGTAAGGGCAGATAACTTAATAATTTTTACGTTCAACTTTTGCGTTTATGTCACTAATTCTCAAACTGTATGCACTAGACCTTTCAAATTTTGCTTATAGTTGTATCGTGGTTGGTACATCGAAACGTGACAAAGCAAATGTGAGTGTGACCTTGACCCTCCATGCAAAGAGCCAGCTTGAAATTCAAACCCAGATCGATATTCAAAATGGCTTGTTATACGTTTAAAACGAATACCGATATCAGAGCCAGCTCTAAATTCGAACCCAGCTCGATATTCAAAATGACTTGGTTCACGTTTAAAACGAATATCGATCTCAGAGCCAGCTGGAAAAGAGTGGGGAGGTGGGGTGGGGGGGGGGGGGGGAAGGCGCGGTGGGGGTGTTGGGGGGGGGGGGGCAATATAGCTTTATGTGTAAAAAGTGACCATAAATAACTCTGAAATGTAAAAGAAAACTATTTAAAAATGTGTTTCGAGTGGGTGTGGGAGGCGGAGGTGAAGGCGGGGGTGGGATGTGGGGTGGGGGTGGGGGTGGCAACATAGCTATATGTGTAAGAATTGACCAAAACAACACAAAAATATGTAAAAAAATAATTAAAAAAGCGTGGGGGAGGGGGGCGTGGAGGAGGAAGCCCATGCCCCAATATGGGTGAAATATGGATATGTGGTGAGTTCTTAAATGGTATTAAACGGATACATCATTCTTTATACAAACTAGTTTTCAATTTTTCAAGATATTGCGCATTGGCTACATGTGATGCACTTTATAATTGTTATTGATGTTATGAAACGTTAAATAAGCCGAGTAAACATCATGCGGATGAGATTACATCTAGGATTGACAATGCAAGTATACAGGAACACGAGGTATTGTCTGTAAGTGTTGTTGAAGTGTTATGTATTGTCGTGAAGTGGTGTAGATAAGAAATATGATCAGCATTGTCATTACATCCGAGTGATTTGGGGTATAATCATCACATCCTATTCATAATTGACAGTAATTCATTAAGCACAACAATATTCGTCATACAATTATCATTTAATCATTGTTTCATAGTTTGTATATTTACCTCTTATTGAAATCGTTAAATGTTGTATTTTCCCCCCCACTAAACCAACCACGATCGACCATCTGTTTAATAATAATAATAATAATAATAATAATAATTTGTCTTTCATGGGGCCCTCTATTATGTGGTTGTGTGAAGTTGGCTATGAGATCGAAGATCGTAGATCAACATTCAATATCGAGCTGGGTTTTCAATGTCGAGCTAGCTCTGAGATCGATATTCGTTTGAAACTTACACCAAGGCATTATGTATGCAGAGTTGGGTTTGAATACAGAGCTGACTCTGATATCGATACGTACACCAAGTCATTTTGAATATCGAGCTGGATTTGAATTTCGAGCTGGCTCTGAGATCGATATTCGGTTAAACTTATGAGATGGCATACTGATTACAGAGCTGGGTTTGAATTTCGAGCTGTCTCTGAGATCGATATTCGTTTTAAATGTACACCAATGTATTATGAATGCAGAGCTGGGTTTGAATTTCGAGCTGGCTCTGAGATCGATATTCGTTTTAAACGTATAACAAGGCATTCTTAATACAGAGCTGGGTTTAAACGAATATCGATCTCAGAGCCAGCTCGAAATTCAAACCCAGCTCTGTATTCAAAATGCCTTGTTATACGTTTAAAACGAATATCGATCTCAGAGCCAGCTCGAAATTCAAACCCAGCTCTGTATTCAAAATACCTTGTTATATGTTTAAAACGAATATCGATCTCAGAGCCAGCTCGAAATTCAAACCCAGCTCGATATTCAAAATGACTTGGTGTACGTTTAAAACGAATGTCGATCTCAGAGCCAGCTCGAAATTCAAACCCAGCTCGATATTCATAATTCGTTGTTGTATGTTTAAAACGAATGTCGATCTCAGAGTCAGCTCGAAATTCAAACCCAGCTCGATATTCAAAATGCCTTGTTATACGTTTAAAACGAATATCGATCTCAGAGTCAGCACGAAATTCAAACCCAGCTCTGTATTCAAAATGCCTAGTTATACGTTTAAAACGAATATCGATCTCAGAGCCAGCTCGAAATTCATATCCAGCTCTATATTCAAAATGGCTTGTTATACGTTTAAAATGAATACCGATCTCAGAGCCAGCTCGAAATTCAAACCCACACCGATATTCAAAATGACTTTGTTGTATGTTTAAAATGAATGTCGATCTCAGAGCAAGATCGAAATACAAACCCAGATCGATATTCAAAATGACTTGGTTCACGTTTAAAACGAAAATCGATCTCAGAGCCAGCTCGAAATTCAAACCCAGCTCTGTATTCAAAATGCCTTGGTGTAAGTTTAAAACGAATATCGATCTCAGAGCCAGATCAAAATTCAAACCCAGCTCGATATTCAAAATGACTTGGTGTGCGATTAAAACGAATATCGAGCTCAGAGCCAGCTCTGTATTATACCCAACTCTGCATACATAATGCTTTGGTGTAAGTTTAAAACGAATATCGATTTCAGAGCCATCTCTGTATTCAAACCTAATTCTGCATTCATAATGTCTTGGTGTACGTTCATAACGAATATCGATCTCAGAGCTAGCTCTGTATTCAAACCCAGCTCTGCATTCAAAATGACTTGATGTATGTTCAAAACGAATATCGATCTCAAAGCCAGCTCGAATTTTAAACCCAGCTCTGTATTCAAAATGCCTTGGTGTATGTTTAAAACGAATATCGATCTCAGAGCCAGCTCGAAATTCAAACCTAGCTCAGTATTCAGTATGCCTTCTTATAAGTTTAACCGAATATCGATCTCAGAGCTAGCTCGACATTGAAAGCCCAGCTCGATATTGAATGTCGATCTACGATCTTCGATCTCACAGCCAACTTCACACAGTTTAAACAATTACAGTATTGATTTTATCAAAAGATGTACCGCGAATTATCTGGACATGGACGGGAAATAAACGGACGCTATTTCTTTATTGTTTGATTTGGCCTCAGTGTTGAAGTAGTTATATACATGTATACCCAGACGCTTTATAAACTCCTTAATACATTAGACGCAACGTCCGATGTTCGCCTACATTTGATAATTTAAGTACTTTCTATTGAAAATCGTCTTTGATTGCTTGTTGTAATCTCGACTTAGCAAGTGAGAAAGTGTCGATTCTTACGGATGGCGGGAGGTGTACAGTACTGGTTCTACACAGAAATAAGTAGGTAGTCTGCCTTCAACACAAACAATCGACCGTCATATATAGCCTAAAATGTTCTGACATATGACGTTACACACCAAACAAACAAACATACAACACAAGACCGTTCTTCCAAACTATTTTCATGTGTAGAGGTCATACAAGTATGCATGTGTGCCGTTCAACAGTCTATATTTATTAACGCATACTTAAAATACATGCTCTTATTAAATTATAAAAATAAAACAATTTGATAAAACTGTAAACATACAAATGAACATGGTTGATTATTTCGTGTAATAAAAGATAAAACAGCCAAAATCTGCGAAAGTTCTTTTCTAGGTGCCTTATTCCAAACTATGCTGAATTGCAGAATTTGCAATAATAGAATGAATAAAAAGTATTTTCTTGGTAATTTAATTGTTTTGTTTGATTTATCCAGATTTATTTTGTTCGTAAATGTTGTTTGTATAGTTAGATACTCACTGTACCATGTGACGTTTTTTCTGAAGTATTTTTCCACATAGCATAGTCCGCCTACTATGGTGCTAGCAGTTACAAACAGTAATATGTTAAATAATTTAAACTATTAAGTACAAATCGATTGGACGTGAACAAATTGCTAAAGAAAACAGGCATTTATTGCAATATTCGCATTTTGGGTCAGTTTGGTTAAGATTGGGATGAAGTTAATTAATCTAGGTAGTGAAATCAGATTAAGTATCCTTTCAAAGGAGCTTTCGAAATTACAATTAAATAAGTCTAGAAATGTAATTGTTGAATTCGGGTAAACTGACCTTTCCTTGAACATAACGAAGAATACCCCTACAAACGCATACTCGGAGCTCCTTTGATTTCTACCGAAATCATCACTCGTGTTCATACTCGGAGCTCCTTTGATTTCTACAGAAATCATCACTCGTGTTCATACTCGGAGCTCCTTTGATTTCTACATAAACCATTATATAATATGACGACCCCTTTCAACCTTCCAATTACCCTGGGATATCTACTACTCTATGCCTTGCCTTTCCAAGTTATTTAATATTAAATAGTATATTAAATAATAGGTTTCACTTTTACCTTGACATGAACTATGTAATTCTATTCTATTCTGTTACGCCAACACACAATATATATAATGCTGTAGCGTGATAAATATACTCGTTCGAAGTATTTACTATGTGGATGCAATTATAATCTTTTGGAAACAATGATTAAATAATCTCAAAAAAGGATTTAAAACGTATTAAGTTTTCCCAACTGATGTACTAATTTATGTATTTGAGTTCAACGGCTGGCGGAGTGATTGCCTGGCGCACCCAATCTCTAGCCAGAGTACACTCGTTCCTCATTTGACTCTGTCAACGTCAAAGGAAGTAGGGCGAACGGTTAGGTCACATGATTATTTAAAAAGTTATGACGATGTTTATAATAAATCCTTTTGCGTGATCTGCAAAGATAAAATATAGACCTATATTAAATAATTTCAATTTTTATTTCTAAGAGTTAATTTTTTTTAAGTAATTTTCTGCTATCGAGCTTCGGTTTGAAATGTTTGCATATGCGTTTCGATTGAGGAGACCTAAGTAAAGTACCTATTATTTTTGTAGTAAAATAGTCCCGATTAAAACTAAATTTTTTTCATGCATTATTTCAAATCTTGCAACATCTAATTTGCAGATATTCTGAAAAATGATATTTACACAAGAAATAAACAAGTTTCAGGCAAACATATTCCAATTTAACAGGTTTTACCAAAATCGTGTAATTTAGTAGTTAGCAGAGGAACGAGTGTGAGTGCAAGGAACGATAACTCTGCGTGGAGATTGAAGCGCACCGCGGTTGATCGCAGCGATCTATCTTAGGATAGATCTGCTGGGAGCCAGAATGCCACACACGAATTATGGCGAGCTGTCTTTGGTCAGTCTGTTGGTCGTTCGATCGGTCAGTTATCTGTTATAATAAATGGACCCGTATTTATCTCTTACGTGGTCGTATATATAATCAATCTCATTATTATCGCCATGTACACACATTGCAACATTGCCGGAAAATAACAATGGACACTGCCGAGATATAAACGGGCGATATTTAGTTCTTGGATGAAGGCATATACTGGGAAATAACTGGACTATGTTTATTTGGAATGACATCAGTTGTATTTCTTCCATTTCAACTCTAAGGTGTCCCAGTGGATAGCACCTTCGATTATGACTCAATGCGGAGATTATTGTTACTTCGATATGTCCTACAATTCCCATAGCACTATCGGATGGGGTCGTTATAATAATAATAATAATAATAATAATAATAATAATAATAATATTTATTTACAGCAAACGAACATACTCCCTTAATGATAGTGTTAATGATTATAAGATGATGATGTCCTAAGATGTCATAAAATACAAATTTATAAAAGAAAACAGGTACATATTTATATACATCAGTTATTGCACTGTAAATGAAAAATGTCGACAGAAACGTCACCAAACCTAATCGTGTTAGTAGTTTATGCAATTAAAATGGCTCATAAGCGTATTTAGAATCAAATTAACGCAGAATGTCTGTGTTATCTAATCTCACACGAGACAATATAAATTCCAGATACATATAATGTAATGCTTTCTGAATAAGACGACAATGACCTTTTAATATATCGGAATATTTCCTTCGTGGAATTTAAAGAATCTATTCGATAGCAAGAGTATGGCCTGGTTCCCGTATTTCTATGTATCCTGTCCCTCTCTCTGGGGCGGCTCTAAATCACTTCACATATGTTTATTCAATTCAATTCCATTTCAACTCTGGTTATCGCATTTCTAATCAATATGGCTTATTTTAAAGAATCACCAGCATCGGGAAAAACTCACAGCATTAGATAAAGTCACAGCATAAGATAAAGTTATAGCATTATATAGTCATAGCAACAAATAAAATCACAGCATTAGATAAAATCACAGCATAAGATAAAGTTATAGATTTATATAGTCATAGCAACAAATAAAATCACAGCATTAGATAAAATCAAACCCAGGACATATGTACCTTTCACCGATATGTAAGAGGGGTGTTCGAAAAGTAACAGGAAAAATGCCATAACGTTTGTTTGAGTAGTGCCATTTTTATAAAATTTCACACAAGGGTATCTTGACTCATCATAGATATGTTCTATGAACATTTTTACATTGTCATAATGTATGCGTTCACTAGCGTCACTATGACAACGTCAAGTAACGTTGAGCGGGGCACGTCGTATTATTCGTTAATATTTTGAAAATCTACATACCGTAACCAGTTACCGTCTTCAACTTTTCTCAAAATACTCTCCTGAGTATTTCACACATTTTCCACATCTCTTTACCCATGATTAGAAACATTTTTCAAAGTTCTCTACTGGAATTTTCCGGATAACCTTACGAACAAGAACTGGAAGATCGTGAATGTCATCGAAGTGTTGACCGCGCATTTCTGCTTTAATGGCCGGGACAGGTAAAAATCACACGGAGCCATATCTGGTGAGTAAGTAGGGTGCTGTATAGTGTCTATATTAAGTTCAGTAAGGGTTTCCTGGGTAATCGCAGCGTAATGTGATGGTGCATTATCATGATGTAGCTCAAAACACAAAATTTGATAGAGTAGCGCTGCTCCATGTCTGAATTCGAATGATTTCAAAGTGCGATTGACAATCACGCACTGTAGCATGGAAATGACGTCAAAAGCGTTCGCTCGCATACCTGACGTAATGTAGAAAGTTCGGGAAACGTCAACGTGCATTTTCGAGCAATTCTGGTGTCAGAAAATGTATAGTTGCTCTATTTAAAATGTACAAAAACTGAAGAGTTTGTGTAATGTTACGAGTTGCCCCGCTCAACGTTACTAGACGTTGCCATAGTGACGCTAGTGAATGCATACCTTTTGATAAGGTAAACATGTTCATAGAACATATCCGTGATGAGTTAAGGTACCCTTGTGTGAAATTTCATAAAAATGGTTCTACTCAAACAAAAGTGATGGCATTTTTCCTGTTACTTTTCGAACACCCCTCGTATATATGATGCTGTAACTTCATTACAGCATCATATATGTGTACCTTTCACCGATATGAATATATGATGCTGTAACTTCATTACAGAATCGGTGAAAGGTACACATGTCCTGTGTAATGCATCCCAAGTATTATATACAAATCTATTTTTTCTATTTTGAGAAAAGAAATATTTTGCTACATGACTCTATGCACATTTGACTCCATGGTTACCATTTGAACAAACCTGATACAGGGTCATTAGCTAGTGCTTCTTGCTTTATATGAGAGCTCTAAAAGTTTGAATTTGAGAAAACAACATTTTTTCAATTTTTTTTCTTAATAGGTCTATGTAAAAGAAATTATGCAAAAGCTATATAAAGTTACACCACGGGGCAAAGCCATGTTTATCCACAAATGGATCTCATATGAAAAAAAAATGATAGTCGTGTGCGTAGCAATCATGTCTATGCAACAACTGTAATAAACGGTCCAGAGAAGAGTTTTATGGTTTCGACATTTCTTTGGATGTCACGCTAAACCCATTTTTCAAACTTGACGGTTATTGATCAAAGGATCATCACGAATGTCAAGTTGTATGAAGCGGTTCCTGGGAAGAAGTATTTTAAGCAAACGTTAACGAAGTACGAAAAAAACGGCCAGACGAAGTGTTATACGATTCAATCGCTCACCTCTGCGTTTATTGTTACAATGAGCTACAACTTTAACACACATTGTAGTAAGAAATGTTGCGGGAAATAATTGTACTATGATTTATTTCTAATGTTGTTGCTTTACATTATTCATTTATAAAATGTATCTGTGCATGAAGTGGGGCTATTGTAGAGACATCGGTGACTTAGAAACGGAGCTAACAAAAACCTTACCCATAATCACTGAAGTGTCATAGTAGGTCGATGTCGGTCATAGTGGCTTTTTTATATCGTTATTGATGGTTACCTTCTTCTCACCGCTGCGGAAGTGTCTATTCTTACCAAAATCGAGCGTCATATATAACCTTACATGTGTTGAAAATGACGTAATTTTAATTCGTAATGACGTAATGACTTAATTAAAATAGTTTACTTCGATCACAAAACAAGAATGTATAAGAGCATTAAAGGATCATATGAATTAATAGTATTTTTATACATAAAACAAGAGTTGTCAGAGATCAGCAGTGCAGATCGACTATTCGCTTTTTTAGAGAACAGCAATTATGCACCTCACCTTTTACCATCAGAAAACGAGGCATTTTTCTTCATACAAGTGTAGGAACCCTAAACGTGAAAACGGTCATCAATGTTCAAACTGTCATAAATGTAATACAATTTTACCGTAAGCGTGACACTTATCTTATGTGAAAACCCCTTGTGATCAATGTGAAAACGACCTAGTGATATTGTGTTAAAATTGTACTGTAAACTTGAAAACTTTTTCCTTCACCCTTTTCTCTTTCTATGTACTGTGGGTGTATCTGTTGTTGCTGGTCATTGTTGGTCAACAACAAAAAAACGGCCTCTTGTCCGTCGTCCGTCGTCCGTCCGTCCGACCGATAACTTTTTATTGTCAACAATCAAGCACGTTCATTTTTACCAAATTAGTTCTTGATTTAATGAAAAATTATAAAATGTTTATTGTTAATTGTTAATACTCTAGCACATTCACTTTGCGTATGATCTTTACCAAACTTGGCCAGAGTCTTAATATTGATAAAAGCTCGAACGAGTTCAAAAACACCAATATCGGTATACCTTAACTTATTGCAGATTTCATCAGTGGACTGAGGGGTACAATACACCATAATTATTTATGGCATAAGAATCAAGAAAATAACACAGAAATATGTACAAAAACGAGCGCGGTGAGGGTGGTGGTGTGAGGGAGCCCATGCCTCAATATGGTCGAGCTAAAACAGACGGTCAGTAACCTATTGGTTGTTTACCTTAACCACAATGATTGCACATTTCACATGTAATTGCACAGGGAGCCCATGATTATTTATACTTAAATTACTTATGCATCCATCTAGATACTGATATAAGTAATCCCAAATTAAAACTTGGTTGACTTAAGCCACCAAATTCATGTTCATTTTATCATTTTTGATCATGCTCATTAACGGTTTCATCATGACCCCTGCGTTGTTTCAGGTGCCATCTCGCTCAAATCACCAGCGCAATGGCAGAAACACTATATACGTTGCTCCAGCGTAAATGTAGTGTCTACAATAGAATTTGCAGCAACTGTGCAGTTCTGCAGGAGGAAGGTTCTAGCAGTCGGTTCTAGGCCCATTCTCCATATTGTATCTCGATGTAAATGAAGTATGAGCCTGGCATGTTCATTCCTGTTAGGCGTCATATAACCTGTCATGTGTTGGTGCGCCTTAAAACCCCATTGAATTGAATTAGTTTATGATATATACTAGTCATTGATATGATCATGATGATGTTTTAAAATTAATTATAATAAACTATTGCTTTGTGACTGAATTACAATATTAGTATTTATGATTTAACGACAAAAAACAGACGGAGTTGCTCGAATTGCCCAGACCAAACTGCAGGTTCATAAATTAATGTATTTGAATATACACATTTCAGACGTAACGGAAGAACAATATTGATGGTTCTCATTTGTGGTTGGATTGATGTCAATCACTGGTCTAATTCGCTTCTAACCCCTTTAAGATGACAACGATACAAGCTCATGGTCTAAAAATAGTTGATATTGGGATTGAAATTGTATGAAGAAATGTGTGTTAATGTGTTTTGCTATATGCATATGACCTCATAACAGTTCTAAAACAAGTCAGATAGAAAAGTCTCCGTTTGTTCTTGATTTATTTGCCTTTGCAGTTAAATCGAACTTAAATTTTTTATATCTGTAAAGGCTTGGGTGAGTTTTCAACTAGCATAATTAAACAACATTGTTTTGCTTTTTGAATAGTTGTAATTCGTTGCCAAATTATGTATTTTTTGGAGTGAAAAACATATTATATCGCTAACAACCTTAATTAGCGTCAATAGGGATATATATTGTTTTCAATAAGTTCGTATGCTTTAATTAATTGTAAATTTGCTGAACCTGTACTATTAAATTTTACATCTAGATCCTATGCAGATGGCTCAAAATATAAATGTACCCGAACGCCTATTAGAAACGCAATATTAAGAGGACATTTTCTGCAATGTTTTCGCTGTCTAAAAGCGACTTTAAACGCAAATAACGTACCTTTTCAAAACAGTTATGTATGTTACACTAGTTTTCATAATTATGAAGCCTATTAACTGTTTAGATAGTGAATACATTTCTTGATACAATGTAATCAAGTACAATTGTGTTTTTTTTGTTAAAAAACATTGTTTAGCCGCTGTACTGACTTGATGATTATGGAAAAAGAGTCATATACTTACCTTGTGATAACTCAAAAACAAAGTCCGCTCGGTCTTTTATTTTTAAAAGTTTAAATGTTAACTATGTTTAGAAAATGCTGTTCTAAGGATGTACTAAATTAAAAAAAAAATCTGGGCTATTCATACGAACAAATGTAGGACATTTCCTTAATATTTCAAAGTTTTTGACAAAGTAGGCACATTTCCAAGGGCTCTTAATGGTATTAGACAATACATTAGACTGTTAAACTAAGTCAGTTACCTAATCATTGTATTTACAGTGTGGTCATTTATTTTAGGGACGAAATATAAATTTCATCCTTATTTAATTACATGAAGGAATCAGTAACATTATAATGAAGACAGAAGTAAACGAAAACAGTCGGAATCGATAATATATAATCAAGCAAAATCATGTTTAATTATTTTAGCATGCAGTTAATTTTAGATATATTCTTTTTTGACATATTTAGGTTACGTGACTTTTAATCCGAGCCTTTTCTGACCATAATTCAGAAAAATATAGTGTGATTTAGTTGTTTTCTGACGGTGTCCAGTTAATTCGTTTTCTATTCAATATCCCGCACATATTGAACTTTGTTGGTTTATAACACAATAAAGTTTAACAGTTCTAATTGAATTAATTCAATTGGATTTTATAGTCGCACCAACAGCTAAGGTCATATGGCGACTTTCCAGCTTCCATTGGTGGAGGAAGACCCCAGGTGCCCCTCCGGGCAATTTTCGTGCACGGGAGGGCACCTGGGTAGAACCACCGACGTTCCGCAAGCTAGCTGGATAGCTTCCTCATATAAAGATTCCTAGGCCCCTGAGGGATCGAACCTACAGCGGTGAGGGGCATCAACAGTTCTAAAAATTAATAAAACATTATTATTCCCGATCAATTTCCTGAAACTCTCAAATGATTTCCTGGAAATTTCAATTATTTCACAGTATAGTGTTGTCTCCGATGTAAGGGATAACTCTGTTTTAATGTAGTGTTGATTGATTTATATAAACATCAGCATTAAATGGAATTAAAGAGGTGAGAAAAAATCACCAAATAAGAACACATTAAGAACATAACTCACTTATTTTCCGGCGAGGTCCAGTTATTGAAAAATATAACGAATTGTAAGAAAAACTATATATGGTCCAGTTATTTCCCGGTAATGTGCAGTTATTTCTCAACACACTGTTCCGTAAATAAGTGTTGTGCTGATATATAATATATTTGTGAATTAGTTACAACTATCGTATCTTAGTGCTGAGAAGGATGTAGAATGCATCAAAAGTAAAAAAATAATAACAAAGTGTAAAAAAATCTATATATGGTTCAGTTATTTCTCGACACATTGTTGCGTCAATATATGTCGTGTTATAATATAATATATTAGTGAATTAGTTATAACTATCGTAACTCAGTGCTGAGAACGATGTAGAAAGCATAAGTGCAAAATAATAACACATTTTAAGAAAAACTATATTATGGTCCGGTTATTTCAATGTGATGTGCAGTTATTTCCCAGCGGTTATTTTCCTCTATGAGAGATGAGCGGGAAAACATTAGAGATGACATACGATAACATATTATTGAGATACACAATAATGTCCAGTTTTTTTCCGGCTGTATCCAGTTATTTCCCGGCGGCTATTTTCCGGTAACAATGGTACCGCTCTGATTTAATAGAGTGTTATTGGTTATACTATTGCCTCATTAGTGAGGTTGGCATGATAGATGAGCGGGAAAACATTGGAGATGAGATATGATAACATATTATTGAGATACATAATATGGTCCAGTTTTTCCCCGGCTGTGTCCAGTTATTTCCCGGCGGTTATTTTCCTCTAACAAAGGTACCGCTCTGATTTAATAGAGTGTTATTGGTTATACTATTGCCTCATTAATGAGGTTGACATGAGGGATGAGCGGGAAAACATTGGAGTTGAGATATGATAACATATTATTGAGATACACAATAATGTCCAGTTTTTTCCCGGTTGTGTCCAGTTATTTGCCGGCGGTTATTTTCCTGTAACAATGATACCGCTCTGATTTAATTGAGTGTTATTGGTTATACTATTGCCTCATTAGTGAGGTTGGCTTGAGAGACGAGCAGGAAAACATTGGAGATGAGATATGATAACATATTACTGAGATACACAATAATGTCCAGTTTTTTCCCGGCTTTGTCCAGTGATTTCCCGGCGGTTTCTTACCTCTAACAATGGTATCGCTCTGATTTAATAGAGTGTTATTGGCATACTATTACCTCATTAATGAGGTTGACATGAGGGATGAGCGGGAAAACATTGGAGTTGAGATATGATAACATATTATTGAGATACACAATATGGTCCAGTTTTTTCCCGGCTGTGTCCAGTTATTTCCCGGCGGTTATTTTCCTCTAACTATGGTACCGCTCTGATTTAATAGAGCTTTATTGGTTGTACTATTGCCTCATTAGTGAGGTTGGCATGAGAGATGAGCGGGAAAACATTGGAGATGAGATATGATAACATATTATTGAGATACACAATAATGTCCAGTTTTTTCCCGGCTGTGTCCAGTTATTTCCCGGCGGTTATTTTCCTGTAACAGTGGTACCGCTCTGATTTAATAGAGTGATATTGGTTATACTATTGCCTCATAAGTGAGGTTGGCATGAGAGATGAGCGGGAAAACATTGGAGATGAGATATGATAACATATTATTGAGATACACAATAATATCCAGTTTTTTCCCGGCTGTGTCCAGTTATTTCCCGGCGTTTTTTTCCTGTAAGAATGATACCACTCTGATTTAATAGAGTGTTATTGGTTATACTATTGCCTCATTAGTGAGGTTGGCATGAGAGATGACCGGGAAAACACTGGAGATTAGATATGATAACATATTATTGAGATACACAATAATGTCCAGTTTTTTCCCGGCAGTGTCCAATTATTTCCCGGCGGTTATTTTCCTCTAACACTGGTACCGCTCTGATTTAATAGAGTGTTATTGATTATACTATTGCCTCATTAATGAGGTTAACATGAGGGATGAGCGGGAAAACATTGGAGATGAGATATGATAATATATTATTGAGATACACAATAATGTCCATTTTTTTCCCGGCTGTGTCCAGTTACTTCCCGGCAGTTATTTTCCTGTAACAATGGTACCGCTCTGATTTAATAGAGTGTTATTGGTTATACTTTTGCCTCATTAGTGAGGTTGGCATCTGAGAGAAGCGGGAAAACATTGGAGATGAGATATGATAACATATTACTGAGATACACAATAATGTCCAGTTTTTCCCCGGCTTTGTCCAGTTATTTCCCGGCGGTTTGTTTCTTCTAACACTGGTACCGCTCTGATTTAATAGAGTGTTATTGGTATACTATTGCCTTATTAATGAGGTTGACACGAAGGATGAGCGGGAAAACATTGGAATTGAGATATGATAACATTTTATTGAGATACACAATATGGTCCATTTTTTTCCCGGCTGTGTCCAGTTATTTCCCGGCGGTTATTTTCCTCTAACTATGGTACCGCTCTGATTTAATAGAGCTTTATTGGTTGTACTATTGCCTCATTAGTGAGGTTGGCATGAGAGATGAGCGGGAAAATATTGGAAATGAGATATGATAACATATTATTGAGATACACAATAATGTCCAGTTTTTTCCCGGCTGTGTCCAGTTATTTCCCGGCGGTTATTTTCCTGTAACAGTGGTACCGCTCTGATTTAATAGAGTGATATTGGTTATACTATTGCCTCATAAGTGAGGTTGGCATGAGAGATGAGCGGTTAAACATTGGAGATGAGATATGATAACATATTACTGAGATATACAATAATGTCCAGTTTTTCCCCGGCTTTGTCCAGTTATTTCCCGGCGGTTTGTTTCTTCTAACAATGGTACCGCTCTGATTTAACAGAGTGTTATTCGTATACTATTACCTCATTAATGAGGTTGACATGAGGGATGAGCGGGAAAACATTGGAGATGAGATATGACAACATATTATTGAGATACACAATATGGTTCAGTTTTTTCCCGGCTGTGTCCAATTATTTCCCGGCGGTTATTTTTCTCTAACAAATGTACCGCTCTGATTTAATAGAGAGTTAATGGTTATACTAATGCCTCATTAGTGAGTTTGGCTTAAGAGACGAGCAGGAAAACACTGGAGATGAGATATGATAACATATTACTGAGATACACAATAATGTCCAGTTTTTTCCCGGCTTTGTCCAGTTATTTCCCGGCTGTTTCTTTCCTCTAACAATGGTACCGCTCTGATTTAATAGAGTGTTATTGGTATACTATTGCCTTATTAATGAGGTTGACACGAAGGATGAGCGGGAAAACATTGGAATTGAGATATGATAACATTTTATTGAGATACACAATATTGTCCAGTTTTTTCCCGGCTGTGTCCAGTTATTTCCCGGCGGTTATTTTCCTCTAACTATGGTACCGCTCTGATTTAATAGCGTGTTATTGGTTGTACTATTGCCTCATTAGTGAGGTTGGCTTGAGAGACGAGCAGGAAAACATTGGAGATGAGATATGATAACATATTACTGAGATACACAATAATGTCCAGTTTTTCCCCGGCTTTGTCCAGTTTTTTTCCGGCGGTTTCTTTCCTCTAACAATGGTACCGCTCTGATTTAACAGAGTGTTAATGGTATACTATTGCCTCATTAATGAAGTTGACATGAGGGATGAGCGGGAAAACATTGGAGTTGAGATATGATAACATATTATTGAAATACACAATATGGTCCAGTTTTTTCCCGGCTGTGTCCAGTTATTTCCCGGCGGTTATTTTCCTCTAACTATGGTACCGCTCTGATTTAATAGAGCTTTATTGGTTGTTCTATTGCCTCATTAGTGAGGTTGGCATGAGAGATGAGCGGGAAAACATTGGAGATGAGATACGATAACACATTATTGAGATACACAATAATGTCCAGTTTTTCCCCGGCTGTGTCCAGTTATTTCCAGGCGGTTTTTTTCCTGTAACAGTGGTACCGCTCTGATTTAATAGAGTGTTATTGGTTATACTATTGCCTCATTAGTGAGATTGGCATGAGAGATGAGCGGGAAAACATTGGAGATGAGATATGATAACATATCATTGATATACACAATAATATCCAGTTTTTTCCCGGGTGTCTCCACTTATTTCCCGGCGGTTATTTTCCTGTAACAATGGTACCGCTCTGATTTAATAGAGTGTTATTGGTTATACTATTGCCTCATTAGTGAGGTTGGCATGAGAGATGAGCGGGAAAACATTGGAGATGAGATATGATAACATATTATTGAGATACACAATAATGTCCAGTTTTTTCCCGGCAGTGTCCAATTATTTCCCGGCGGTTATTTTCCTCTAACACTGGTACCTCTCTGATTTAATAGTGTTATTGATTATACTATTGCCTCATTAATGAGGTTAACATGAGGGATGAGCGCGAAAACATTGGAGATGAGATTTGATAACATATTATTGAGATACACAAAAATATCCATTTTTTTCCCGGCTGTGTCCAGTTACTTCCCGGCGGTTCTTTTCCTGTAACAATGGTACCGCTCTGATTAAATAGAGTGTTATTGGTTATACTATTGCCTCATTAGTTAGGTTGGCATGAGAGAGAAGCGGGAAAACATTGGAGATGAGATATGATAAAACATATTATTGAGATACACTATAATGTCCAGTTTCTTCCCGGCAGTGTCCGGTTATTTCCCGGCGGTTATTTTCCTCTAACAATGGTTAATAATGTTTTGTTTTACTTTTGATTTAAGTTTAACCTCTTCTATAATATAATAAATTCCCACCACAATCTCACCCCACTCCTCTGTTACTATTTTAGCACATTTCAAAATGGCCGAAATCCAAATGCTTAAAGATAGAATATGCAATAGATAGAGTCTGGTCTCAGCGAGTTGGTTTATTTAATAGAAGTGTTTACATAACCAACGAGCTAAGACATACTCTATCCTTTTTGTAGCATGGTGTACTTAGTAACACTATGTCGTCAGAGAGACGTCCGTACTCTAAATACCTCTATCTGGTAGTTGTAGTACGGTATAGCCACGCCTATTAGTTACCCTAAATAAAACGATTTAATGCTTTGCATTCATCAAAGGAAACGTCATAATTCTACAATTCCGTGTACATGTTCTTCAGGTTAAGCCATAATTAAGAATGTGTAGCATTGTCGGTGACATTTCCTTTAATGAATGCATCATCCTACCTGTATTGTTTTAGGTGCTGCTTGAGTGATGGCAGAAAACAATGGTCGCCGCTCCAGCAAAACATGGAGTTTTACAACATAATTTGAAGCAACTCTCTAGTTCTGCAGATGAGAAGGTTCCAGGCTCATTCTGCATTTGTTTTAATTATATAGCGGAAATTCCCGAGTTGCGTTTCTTTTTCACTTTAGTTTACTTACATTTATTGGCAAATATCGGTTTGGGTAGAATAAAGTAAAGCGCCATCTGTATTCGCTCGTTTTTCACGCACAAAAAACTCAACGTTTGCTTGACGTTATGTTGTAGGGATGGGGTTTGAGAAAGAGTCTCATAACAGGATAACAGCAAATTGAATTTAATGATATTAGGTAATAGATAACAAAGAATTAACAATACACAAAACAGTTCACAGTAAATAAAATCAAATAGAAATCCTAAATTTTACATTTTACGATAGGTGGTGGAGGGGGA
Organism: Cyrtodaria siliqua; assembly: GCA_037043455.1. Classification (NCBI taxonomy): domain Eukaryota; kingdom Metazoa; phylum Mollusca; class Bivalvia; order Adapedonta; family Hiatellidae; genus Cyrtodaria; species Cyrtodaria siliqua. The sequence continues at coordinate 38,556 of JAWPHD010015000.1, read as the reverse complement.
GAGTTGGGGACAAGATAAATAAATAACAGTCAATATACATTTTTAAGACTTTTAATTAACATGCAAATATGTCTATTGTACATAAAATCTCTCAAAGTCTCGCCAAAATCTCACCAAGTGGCATGTTCAACCATCCTTTCTCTCCAGGCCTTTATTTTGTTTCCCCTGGCTGAATCCGTGTAGCATAGCGTAGCGAAGAAAGCAAAAGCAAGCCGGGTTACTAAGGCTAGAGTAAAGCTTCTTTAAAAATGTTGACACCTCAAAACGAGGTCATACCGAAAAACAGGTCTGATCGATGATTGGTCAAAGTCAATTTTTAAATCCTGAAAGGGAAGGTTACGTTTATTGTTTGTCTTCATTTGTGTTTTTGTATGCCCTTGCTGGATACTGTCTTCTGACAAGTCATTAGGTACTTGCTTGGCTGCTTTCTAGGCCTAGAAAACTCATGTAGATTTATTTACAATATACGAGTCATGCAAACGTTGATTTTTATTTGCGTGAAAAAATGGCGATTACAGTCGGCTAATCGCTAGTGGGTATTTTATTCAGAATAACTGCCAAGATCGATATTTGCAAGTAAGACAAACGGGTTTGTCTGTCCGAGACTAGAATACACATAACAAAGCGTAGTAAAGAAATCAGAAGCAAGCCGGATCACCGGAGCTAATCATCCCGTTGACATTTTATTTAATTAAAACATGACGTTACTCGAATTGTTTTATCATTTTTTAGATTTAAAATCGACATATTTATTTCACATAATCGACAAACAGTAAGTACATAGCTTGAAATAAATATCAGATAAATATCTCGTGTAATACAGATAATACTCATTACGTCGAGTACCTTTCAATATATTAACCCAACAAGATGAAGCACGAATACGCTTCCGTATTTTTGTCATGTCGGCGGAGCGAAGACACAAAAACACGACAACTAAAAGGCGACAACACAACATTTTATTACACGACAACTCGACACATCAATCTGGCGTGTTGGTGCCATCTGAATGTCGCGTAAATTTGTCGTGTTGTCTTGTCTTCGCCCTGCCAACTCGACAAATAAGGTATTTGTCATGTCGGTGGGGCGAAGACACGACAAGACGACAAATAAAAAGAAAGTGATTACACAACATTTTCAATTTTTCATACACGACAACGCGACACATAAATATGTCCTCTGAATGTTGATTTGTCGCGTAATGTTTGTCATGTTGTGTCTTCGCCCCGCCAACTCTTCAAATAAGGTATTTGTCATGTTGTGTCTTCGCCCCGCCAACTCTTCAAATAAGGTATTTGTCTTGTTGTCGTGTCTTCACCTAGCGAACACGACATGGCACAAATCAGCTACCATATGTTTACGACTTTGGTTTGTGTTTTTTCTACTTCATGTCCTCGCGTTCTTCCTGTTGGTTTTATACTTTCAGTTAACGTATACTTAATTTCTACTTTTGCGACAGTTCTCCCTTACATGAAAAATCTTAGTAAATTTATTTGTAAACTGGAGACCGACACTTAAATTTAGTATAAACATCAGATTTTAGGCAACAACTCGCCATTTCCAAATTGTTGAATCTAGATTGTTTTTTTTGGTTTGCGTACTTTCGCCTATGTTTTTGTGCATTTTATGGTGGCTGATTTGTGCCATGTCATGTTGGTTGGGCGGAGACACATCAGCACGACAAATACCTTATTTGTTGTGTTGTCGTGTGGCGGGGCGAAGACATATCAACACGACACATACCTTATTTGTTGTGTTGTCGTGTGGCGGGGCGAAGTGACGACAACACGACAAAGTTTACGAGACATGTTTGTGGGTATGAAAATGTCGTGTTGGGCGAAGAAACGACAACACGACAAATAAAAGAACACAACATTTTCATACACGACATAATGACAACGTGACACATAAATATGTCGTCTTGGCGCCCTCTGAATGTTGAGTTGTCACGTAACATTTGTCGTGTTGTGTCTTCGCCCCGCCGACTCGACAAATAAGGTATTTGTCGTGTTGTCGCGACTTTGTCCCGCCAACACGACATGGCACAAATCAGGCACCATACGTTTTCGACTTCGGTTTTGTGTTTTTTTGACTTCAAGTCCTCGCGTTCTTCATGTTGTCTTTATTCTTTCAGTTAACGTTGATTCTGATGTCAGTAGGTCAAAGGCCTAGGTCGCCGTGACCCGATCATGAACATCTATTTCCGCATCTCCTTAGTAGACATATGTTGCAAATGTCATGAATCTTAATGAGTGGACAGCATGAGGTGAGAGGATGATCCTTATTGCTTCTAATTTCACCCATTTAACTAGACAGGACCATTCAACTGTTTTTATTATTATTTAATTTCAGGGAAATTCACCTTCATAAATGCTGCCTGTCAAGGATCTAACCATGACGGTTTGGTGTTCAGGTTATCAGTACTTAGTGATCTCTTGGAAGGAAATAACAGACACCTCGAAGATGGCGTGATTCTAGGGATAGTGGGTACGAAAAAGTAACTTGAAGTTTATGAACAGCAACTAAAGTGATAATTTTCAACAGGAGTACTCCTTCCTGTCTCAGCTGGAGAAAAAATGTATATCATTGTTTTTTTCCCTTTAACTTGTTACATCGATCGCGGAGGTTAAGGGGTGGGGATGACCTATACACCATCTAATCGAAATGTATCGGTAAACTAGTTTCATTTGTCCGTCATTCCGGCTTTAGACACAACATTGTCTACCCGCCCTGTAAGTACTTCCCCCAAATATAATGAAATGTCGTGAGTGGACGGTCTGTAATAAGAGGATGTTGAGGACTAAGGTCAAGGTCACCATTACCTTATGAAAATCCTTGTCCGTTCTGTAACTCCTCTCCCCCTCCAACAAATGTCATGAAACTTCATAGGCTTACTGCATATTGTGAGAGAATGACCCACACTGGTTACATGCTATCTTAAATTTGTAGCTGAATGTCAAGGTTGTTATGATATTGTGTATACTATCTACATGTACTCGTAGAGGACTGCAGGGCATTGCTCTCACTTTTGTAACTTGATATATGATGGTAGATATGCATACCTGTATATATTGTGTATATTGTTTAGTCTTATTAAAATAACCTGCAGAGTTAGACGTGTTTTCCTCTTTAATAGCATCCTAACACAAAACACAACAAAGGTCACGCATAATCACTGTCAATTATTAAATAAGGTCAAGTGCCTCAAATATATGTCGGTGACATTTTTTGTTTTCACATATAACATACAATTATATATAGGTTTAAAGAAAGAGTAGATCACCAAATAGATCATGTCAAGGACATAAATGTGACGATTCTTACTATGGCGGGACGTATTACTGGTTCTACCGAGGAAGTGGTATGCCTACACCATAACACATTAACTGTCATACATAACCTAACATGTGCTGGACATGACTGCGGTGGTTTATTCCGCAAATTTAGGTAATGCAGCAACAGTATCGTACAGCAATATTAAAGTCACTATCCTGCCAACAATAGCCAAATTTTACAATAAATGTACAACGTTTCTAAGCTTACTTACTTTATAGCACATTTAACTTTTGTGTTTGTGACGTCGTTTGCATTTATTATTACTTTTGCCTTCTTGTTTGTCTGTTTGCGTGTTTGTTTCTGTGTTTTGTGGTTGACTGTCCTCCTTGAATGCTACTTTCCCTGTCCGATCTGTTTATATTTCTTTACATATGTTGCGAATCAGAACTCTGCAACTATAATATAACCGCCTTAATCGGCTTGGCAAAACAAAAGCAAAGACTTTGAAGAACGGGGTTGTGTTGTAAAATGTACCTGTTGTTAATGGAAGTGACTTTAAGCAGATGTTTACGTCCATTAAGAAGCAAGCATAATGAAATGGATGTTTACATGTTATTGTTATGTGACGCACTTCTAATTTTTATGTCACTAAAGAAACAAAGGTATTGATTTCTTATTTAGCTACGCAAGCAAGCGCTACATTTTAACACCATACATACACACGCAGGGAAGGGCACAAGAGAGGTACCAAGCTGCACACTGTGGAACAAGGTGTACGATTGATCAGTGGAAACGGAGATTTGGAGTGCTTCATGGTGAAGTACGTATGACAATTCTGAAATATAATGCTCATATATTAAGTTTTATAAATCTAAAATTACAACAATGGATCATTTGATAACACTTTACGCTAACGTTTAAAAAAAGTATGATAATGGACCTTTGGAAACGGCCGAGCACGACACATACGAAATATTGCAGTCTCGGTTTGATTGAGACTGTTCATGAGCGGTAGTGAAATATGCTGGCTACCGCTCACGCTCTCTTTAAGTGGGATGGATTCACAAACCTATTACAAGGTTTCATAATAACTAACACTATAATAAAATCTACTGTTTTCAAACATTTCAATCAACTATATTCTTTCAATTCCCAGTAACCATTCTGACAAAAGACAAATGAACCTAAAACGTGTATTAAATGTGTTATTACTACTCAGAACGCGATTTAATGAACCAATGATGAATTAAAGTGTGTAAATTTCAGACAAAGATGAGTCCAAGGAAAACATCAAATATTGTGATGGCATGTGCTGTGTTGCATAACATCAGCAAGAACACGAATGAGCCACTCTTAGATGGCCCCGATGGAGGTGCCAACCAACAGCAACCAGACCCAGAACCATATGAGGGACCAGAAGATGGAAATGCTATCCGCGACTATATAGCGAGGGCTTATTTTGCTTAACTATGTAGTTATGCAATTATAGAAATAATAATTTATTTTAAGTGACTATCTGAATACGTTTTCATGGAGATGCCAAACGGAACATTATACAGACGTATCTGTAGCAGAAATGTTATTTCATGTTAAATGCATAAACTATATACTTTGACATATGATATAGTTTGTTCGTATAGGTTATTGCATAGAGGCTAACAGATCCGTAACGGTGACGTGTCTCGACTCGTCCCTTTCACACTCAAGGTTGTCTTTAATCAATCGCAACACCTCTATCTGTAACGAAATCTTCTCCCTCTCCAACATTGACCTTTCCCTCTGCTCCTGGCAAAACCGGATCTGCTCTTTCCATACATCCTTGTGCTAGAAAAACAGAATAACTTGTAAAGTAATAATACTCCGGCCGGACACGTGCGTGCGTGTGTGTGTTTGCGATTGCTTTCACATTTCTTATCTTAACACTGATAACCTTGATTGAGGCTGTGCATTCGTGTCACATGAACACATTTTTGGTTTAAAAATTATTTTAGTTTTTAAACTTGTATCTGTATATATGAAACAACACTTGTGACTCATATATATTCATTAGGTACCATTTAAAGAATACCTTATGCAGCTTTAACTGTGTTTTATTAGCTCTAGACTACGGATCAAAGATCAGCAGAGCTTATGCCGAGGTGCTGTGTCCGTCGTCCGTCTGTCTGCTTGTCCGTAATTTTTTTTGCCACGACTACTCCTCTGAAACTGCTGGATGGATTTTCATGAAACTTTACAGGAATGTTTTTTTTTCATGATGTCTAGTTGTTCCTAGCAAAAAAATCACGTTGATATGAAATTCAAGATGGCCGCCAAAGCTAAACAATATTTTTAAAAAACAAGTTTGTAGCGACTACCTCTTGAAAACTATAAGTTATATTCATATGGGACTTTTTCTAAAATTATCAGCATGACATGATGTTGGTACTTGTCGAAAATCGTTCTGATTTCACGTAAAACATGGCTGCCAGTGGCCATCTTTGTTTACATAGCGTTATATTGTAAAAACTTGTAGCGACTACTTCTCCGAAACTACTTGAAATATTTTCATGAAACTTAACAGAAATGTTGCTGGACGTGTAGTTGACCCTAGCAAAATTTAAGGTCCTCCGAAAATTGAAGATGGCCTCCATTTCTAAAACTAGATTAAAAAAACAACAAATTTGTACCGATTACTTCTTTAAAAGTATAAGTGATATAGATATCGGACTTTTCCAAAATGATCAGCATGACTTGATGCTGGTCCTTGTTGAAAATTATTTTGATACGACATTACATGGTTGCCAGTGGCCATCTTTGTTTGTATAGTTATATATAAAACCTTGTAACGACTACTCTGAAACTACTTGACAGATTGTCATACAATTTCACAGGAATGCTGATCTAGCTATCAAAACCGATCAGTAGAGCTGCAAGGTCATTGACCTCTTGTTTAAACTAAAACTGAATGTTTATTACAATGTTTATGTCTTAATTTGGTGTTTAATTGTTTTAATTCATTTCAGTAAACACTTACAAAATGATAACTGTCATTCTAATATTTTACCTGTGATGTGCTTCTGTTACGTCACATGATTGTGTCTGGCATGTACTTTGCTCACTTTGTGCATCATCATTGTCATGTGTTGAAGAAGCTTCTGTATTCTTCTCTTGTGTTGAAGTAGCTGCTGTATTCTTCTCTTGTGTTGAAGTAGCTGCTGTATTCTTTTCATGTGTTGAAGAAGCTGCTGTATTCTTCTATTGTGTTGAAATAGCTGCTGTATTCTTCTCATGTGTTGAAGAAGCTGCTGTATTCTTCTCTTGTGTTGAAGTAGCTGCTGTATTCTTCTCTTGTGTTGAAGTAGCTGCTGGATCCTTCTCATGTGTTGAAGTAGCTGCTGTATTCGTCTCATGTGTTGAAGTAGCTGCTGTATTCTTCTCATGTGTTGAAGTAGCTGCTGTATTCTTCCCATGTGTTGAAGTAGCTGCTGTATTCTTCTCATGTGTTGAAGTAGCTGCTGTATTTTTCTCATGTGTTGAAGAAGCTGCTGTATTCTTCTCTTGTGTTGTAATAGCTGCTGTATTCTTCTCATGTGTTGAAGAAGCTGCTGTATTCTTCTCTTGTGTTGAAATAGCTGCTGTATTCTTCTCATGTGTTGAAGTAGCTGCTGTATTCTTCTCATGTGTTGAAGTAGCTGCTGTATTCTTCTCTTGTGTTGAAGAAGCTGCTGTATTCTTCTCATGTGTTGAAGTAGCTGCTGTATTCTTCTCATGTGTTGAAGTAGCTGCTGTATTCTTCTCATGTGTTGAAGTAGCTTCTGTATTCTTTTCATGTGTTGAAGAAGCTGCTTTTCTTCTCTTGTGTTGTAATAGCTGCTGTATTTTTCTCATGTGTTGAAGAAGCTACTGTATTCTTCTCTTGTGTTGAAGTAGCCTCTGTATTCTTTTCTTGTGTTGAAGTAGCTGCTGTATTCTTCTCATATGTTGAAGTAGCTGCTGTATTCGTCTCACGTGCTGAAGTAGCCGCTGTATTCTTCTCATGTGTTGAAGTAGCTGCTGTATTATTCTCATGTGTTGAAGTAGCTGCTGTATTCTTCTCTTGTGTTGAAGTAGCTGCTGTATTCGTCTCATGTGTTTAAGTAGCTGCTGTATTCTTGTCATGTATTGGAGTAGCTGCTGTATTCGTCTCATGTGTTCAAGTAGCTGCTGTATTCTTCTCATGTGTTGAAGTAGCTGCTGTATTCTTCTCATGTGTTGAAGTAGCTGCAGTATTATTCTCTTGTGTTGAAGTAGCTGCTGTATTCTTCTCTTGTGTAGAAGTAGCTGCTGTATTCTTCTCATGTGTTGAAGTAGCTGCAGTATTTTTCTCTTGTGTTGAAGTAGCTGCTGTATTCCTCTCATGTGTTGAAGTAGCTGCTGTATTCTTCTCATGTGTTGAAGAAGCTGCTGTATTCTTCTCTTGTGTTGAAGTAGCTGCTGTATTCTTCTTCTGTGTTGAAGTAGCTGCTGTATTCTTCTCATGTGTTGAAGTAGCTGCTGTATTCTTCTCATGTGTTGAAGTAGCTACTGTATTCGTCTCATGTGTTGAAGTGGCTGCTGTATTCTTCTCATGTATTGAAGTAGATGCTGTATTCGTCTCATTTGTTGAAGTAGCTGCTGTATTCTTCTCATGTGTTGAAGTAGCTGCTGTATTTTTCTCATGTGTTGAAGTAGCTGCAGTATTATTATCTTGTGTTGAAGTAGCTGCTGTATTCTTCTCATGTGCTGAGGTAGCTGCTGTATTCTTCTCTTGTGTTGAAGTAGCTGCAGTATTCTTCTCTTGTATTGAAGTAGCTGCTGTATTATTCTCATGTGTTGAAATAGCTGCTGTATTCTTCTCATGTGTTGAAATAGCTGCTGTATTCGTCTCATGTGTTGAAGTAGCTGCTGTATTCTTCTCTTGTGTTGAAGTAGCTGTTGTATTCTTCTCATGGGTTGAATTAGCTGTTGTATTCTTCTCATGTGTAGAAGTAGCTGCTGTATTCTTCCCATGTGTTGAAGTAGCTGTTGTATTCGTCTCATGTGTTGAAGTAACTGCTGCATTCGTCTCATGTGTTGAAGAAGCTGCTGTATTATTCTCTTGTGTTGAAGTAGCTGCTGTAATCTTCTCTTGTGTTGAAGTAGCTGCTGTATTTCTCTCATGTGTTGAAGTAGCTGCAGTATTCTTCTCTTGTGTTGAAGTAGCTGCTGTATTCTTCTCATGTGTTGAAGTGGCTGCTGTATTCTTCTCATGTGTTGAAGTAGCTGCTGTATTCTTCTCATGTGTTGAAATAGCTGCTGTATTCGTCTCATGTGTTGAAGTAGCTGCTGTATTATTCTCTTGTGTTGAAGTAGCTGCTGTATTCTTCCCATGTGTTGAAGTAGCTGCTGTGTTCTTCTCTTGTGTTGAAGTAGCTGCTGTGTTCTTCTCTTGTGTTGAAGTAGCTGCTGTGTTCTCATGTGTTGAAGTAGCTGCTGTATTCTTCTTATGTGTTGAAGTAGCTGCTGTATTCGTCTCATGTGTTGAAGTAAATATTGTATTCTTCTCATGTGTTGAAGAAGCTGTTGTATTCTTCCCTTTTGTTGAAGTAGCTGCTGTATTCTTCTCATGTGTAGAAGTAGCTGCTGTATTCTTCTCATGTGTTGAAGAAGCTGCTGTATTATTTTCTTGTGTTGAAGTAGCTGCTGTATTCTTCCCTTGTGTTGAAGTAACTGCTGTATTCTTCTCTTGTGTTGAAGAAGCTGTTGTATTCTTCTCATGGGTTGAATTAGCTGTTGTTTTCTTCTCATGTGTAGAAGTAGCTGCTGTATTCTTCTCATGTGTTGAAGTAGCTGTTGTATTCGTCTCATGTGTTGAAGTAACTGCTGTATTATTCTCATGTGTTGAAGAAGCTGCTGTATTATTTTCTTGTGTTGAAGTAGCTGCTGTATTCTTTCCTTGTGTTGAAGTAGCTGCTGTATTCTTCCCTTGTGTTGAAGTAGCTGTTGTATTCTTCTCATGTGTTGAAGAAGCTGCTGTATAATTTTCTTGTGTTGAAGTAGCTGCTGTATTCTTCCCTTGTGTTGAAGTATCTGCTGTATTATTCTCTTGTCTTGAAGTAGCTGCTGTATTCTTCTCATGTGTTGAAGTAGCTGTTGTATTCTTCTCTTTTGTTGAAGAAGCTGTTGTATTCTTCTCATGGGTTGAATTAGCTGTTGTATTCTTCATATGTGTATAAGTAGCTGCTGTATTCTTCTCATGTGTTGAAGTAGCTGTTGTATTCGTCTCATGTGTTGAAGTAACTGCTGTATTCTTCTCATGTGTTGAAGAATCTGTTGTATTCTTCCCATGTGTTGAAGTAGCTGCTGTATTCTTCTCTTGTCTTGATGTAGCTGCTGTATTCTTCTCTTGTCTTGAAGTAGCTGCTGTATTCTTCTCATGTGTTGAAGTAGCTGTTGTATTCTTCTCTTGTGTTGAAGAAGCTGTTGTATTCTTCTCATGGGTTGAATTAGCTGTTGTATTCTTCTCATGTGTAGAAGTAGCTGCTGTATTCTTCTCATGTGTTGAAGTAGCTGTTGTATTCGGCTCATGTGTTGAAGTACTGCTGTATTCTTCTCATGTGTTGAAGAAGCTGCTGTATTCTTATCATGTGTTGAAGAAGCTGCTGTATTCGTCTCATGTGTTGAAGTAGCTGCTGTATTCTTCTCATGTGTTGAAGAAACTGTTGTATTTTTGACAGTTGTAGAAGTAGCTGCCGTATTCTAGGTAAAGATGTAACTGATTGAAACTACATGTACTGATAGTTGAATATAAATCCATTGCAAAAATGTGACAACGCAGCGATGGTGTAGTGGTAGAGCATCTGCCTCATATGTGCATTGTCATGAATTCATTCGCTAGCCGGGTCATATTAAAGAGTAAAGATATTAAAATCATGAAATGTAGATGTGCGTGACACAATTTTTGTGCGGCTTTGTCAATTCCATGCAGAGTTATTGCCCTTGCACGTAGTAAACGGAGATTTTTTTCAGCATGTACAATCTTGCGGAGTGAAGTTCTTTTACAGTTTGGAAGGTATTGAAATAAAACTATGTGTACATGATAAACATGAAGTGTACATGCACGTGACGCATTTTTGGTGTGGCTCAGTCAATGTCATGCAGAGTTATTGCCCTTAATCTTACTAAAATATTGTTTGCGGGGGTATATATCAACTTCAGTGATAGTTTTTGTTTCACTGAGCAATGATGAAACTAAAGATGTTTGTACTTGTGAAAGTCACATTGTGTAAATGAATTTCTTTCATTTTGATAAAAAAAATTAACCGTATGCCTACTGTTTGAGTAAATAGTGTGCTAGATGTGGAGTGCGTGGTTCAGTGGGAGAGCGCCGGACTTCAGATCGAAAGGTCGTGGGTTCGATCCTCACCTTGGCCATGTTATTTATCCTTGAGCAAGATAATTAATCCACATTGCTTAGTACTGGTTCTACCCAGGAAACCTGCACATAATCTTCGATAGTGGGTGTTGCAGTATAGATAGATAGAGATAGCATATGTAGTATGTGCACAAGTTTAACTTACCATAAACATTCAATACACTGGCATTACAGGAGATACTGGTACATGCATGGGCCTTCGATGGAAACCTGTGGAATATCAAAACGGATTCAATGTATATTAACAACCAGTGATGAATGTCAAGTATTTTAAACCACTCGGCCACCGGACATCCTTATGTATAGTAACACATCAGTGGCGGATCTAGGATTAAAGTAAGATTAGGTGTGAACCCAACTTCTCAGATTTTTGGATGGGATGTAATTGACACATTATCCTCCCCCCCCCCACCCCCACCCTCCCCCCACACCCAAACCCAAACACACACACACGTTGCAGTTTTTGGTCAGTGAAGAATTAATGAGTGGAAAAAAACAAAACATACTGCCATATTTTTATGCAGTTTTCTTGGTCATTGAAGAATGCGTGGACAAATAAAAAAAGATATACTGCCATATTCTCATCCAATTATCGTGGTCATTGAAAAAGTGTGGACGAATTAAAAAAAGAAAAAGTTTTATACTGCCACACACACACACACACACACTTTTCATTTCATACTGTCATGTCTTTGACACACCATCAACACCCCACTGCCATGTCTTTGACACACCATCAACACCACCCTGCCATGTCTTTGACACACCATCAACACCCCCCCCCCCCCCCCCCACCCCCCTCTCTCACACACACACACACACACACACACATACAACCTAGGGGTGCAACAGTAAAAAAAAAGAAATTTGACAACCGAAGAAGAAACGTGCATTTTCACATGTTTTTTAATAACTTTTCGGTGGGAGGGACTCAGGGGACGCCCACCCCGCCCTAAATTCGCGCATGCAGCTTTTTGTAGTCTCATCAGTATTTTTTGAGTATTAAGTACCCGTTCTCGTGCTACACAATTTCAGTATTGCAGATAACAAAATGCAGGGCCTCCCCATATAATCAGTGGTCCAAACCACGAAAAGACTCTTATTTTTGAGTTTGATGGCAAAATTTAGTAGAATTGTTTGACAAATATAATGTGTTTGTATGACGCATGCCAGACGTGAATTTGCATATTAAGGTAAAAAATGCGGTCAAAGGTCAAATGAGTGCAAAAATCGGCAAAATCGCTATGTAATCAAATTATCGTCATTTATTTAACTAATTACACATTCATTTTTTTTTCATTTTGATACATTTTATTTTTGATAGCATTTATACAGTTGTGCGGATTTTTTAAAACTTTTTCTGTCAGAACGTTCGGCCATTTTATGTTAATAAATGTCAATATTAAGTACAAACAAATGCAATGGAAAATACGAGATTAAAAAATAGTTTAATATTTAGACAGGATTCGGCTTTTTATTTTAATATTTAGGTTTTGTGGATACTATACACTTATATTGACTAGTTAGGAAGAGTTAAACATGTATATTGTGCATGAAACCTGCATGTTTTCAACTGGTGTTTTCAACTGGTTATGCAGATAGTACGACAAAAACCCAAAATTATCGTCCGCACAATTTTTTTGATGGTTTTAATATATTTAAGGTATGCTGATTCTGCATCGAAATAATGCCCCATTGGCATCTTTTAGGAAATTGAAATATCCAAGATGGCCGCCAAGATGGCTGCCGTGACATTAAAATGACAATTGCTTGGCTTCTGCATAAGCTAGGACATTTATTTTGGTGTCTATGGATAGGTTTTTTGGGTCAAGGAATCCATTTCTGACTTCACCTTACTTATAAGTTATATAAAAATATCCAAGATGGCCGCAAAGATGGCTACTGTGACACTAAAATGACAATATGTCGACTTCTTCATTAGCTAGGACTATCATTTTGGTATCTATGCATAGGTTTTTGGGGTCAAGGAATCCAAGATGGCTGCCGTGACATTACAATGACGATATCTTGGCTTCTCTATTAGCTGGGACAATCAAAATGATTGTCTATGACTAGGTTTTTGGGGTCAAAGAATCTATTTCTGACTACACATTACCTACTAGATAAAGACAAATAATCAAGATGGCTGCCGTGACACTACAATGACAATATCTTAGCTTCTGCATTATCTAGGCCATTCATTTGTGTGTCTATGGATAGTTTTTTTTGTCAAGAAATCCATTTCTGACTTATTCCAGAGCTTATTAACTTATAAAAATACGAATATTCAAGATGGCTGCCAAGAAAAATGGCTGCCGTGACATTAACATGACAATATATCAGCTTGGACACTGCTTTTGGTGTCTATGACTAAATTATCTTAGTGACTCATCTTTTTCATTAAGCTGTTTTAGTTATCTAGACGGCGGCTTTAAATACAAAACCTGCAACCAAATGCATGTATACGCCATTTATAGATATGGTGCTATCTGGTCCAGACACATTCATGACTGCTACGTCTGAGGCGCAAAAACTAACAATACAGTGTGGACAAGCTTTTACAGTCGTTATAGGGGATCAACAGCTGTACCGTTTGATGATTACTATTATGTGGTTACATCCTACATTGTTCAAACATTTCGTTCCAAGACTTGAGGGTATGCATATGCTAATGAGCTTTGTTGGTTGTGTATGTGTATTAATGGTTAATAGTGGGCTAGAATAGGTTCTAAATGCTGTTTTTGGAGGCGTATCACGTATGCTCTCCAGAAAGAGTACTATCCACAGAACACTAGGGCTCTTAAGATAGTCACGGAGGGAGTCTTGCACTGCGTATTAGAATGTATCGAAGGTCATAAGGATTTATTGGTATAATTAGAGACTAGAACTGCTCGTAGTAGAATATCTAAACTGCGGTTAGACATATGAAGCCTGGAGTATGGAATGATGTATGTTCAGAAATGTTTATCGAAACAATGTGTATGCGGTACGGTCGGGTGCTTGTTGGTATTACACTCAATCCATCTGCTCTGAAAAGATCGGCATTGAGTCTTTATGTATGCATATCAAAGACGTAGCCGATATGATAGAAGTTAACACAAAATCGCTACAGGTTACAAAGATGAGAAAAATTGTCCCGATCCAAAAGAAATGGCAACACTGTACCACAAAGATCAAATTAACTATACAACGAAAAGGACGATACACAACACAAGGAGTGGTGAAGACAGGGTTACCGACTTGGAACGGTCTGTAGGCAATATGACCCACTGGTTAGCTTAAATCGATATTAAGTATACACAACCTCGCTATTATCTTGTCTTCGGCACTCAAATTGACAAGACAGTGTAAATAAAAGTCCACATCCAGAGAAATTAGGAAACGATACATGTATGTGTTATTTTAAAACTATATAAAACATAATTAGAAACACAGCAGTTGCAGTCAAAGAGAAAACCAATCTAGGGTATGACCACAAAACCCGAGGGACGAAAGGTTCATGCCCCAGCTTCCCCTTTCAGGATTTCAGAAGGGGAAGACTTGGAGTCCCAAGAGGTTGTCCGTTCATCGCACAAGAGAACAATGAAGCGCACTAACGGAGTGTGAAGGGGTCAATCACCAAGCATGAAGTGTATTGTAATACTAAAGGGTCGTGTTTTCTTTTCTGACAATTTTCCCGATTAATTACGTAAAGTGGTCAGGAAATCCGTCACACCTCTTTAATTTCCTAAGTTTATGTATCACATCTCTACAGAATAAAAGTTGTGATATTCCTAGTCGCAGAACAGTTTTTAGGTTGGTGTTTTACTTTTCCAGCAGGTTTTCGTTGCGGTGATAGAATGTTGAGAAAGATCTGCCAAGTTGTGATAACGAAAACCTTTTTGAAGGATTTTGCTTGTAATAATTTAATTTCGATAATTGAAATCCTTAACATCGTTACATGCGAGTTCAAAATGCCACCATAAAGAAGAAATGCAGCTCGTAAGAAATACCATGCATAGGATAGAGAACCTACGCAAAGCATGAAGTCATTTTTATTGATGGTAAAGACGTCCTGTGGTTATTGACCGTCCAATAGTACAGTTCAAGACTTGACCAATTCTTGAGCTATATTTCTAACAAACTGGTCAAATGTGAAGCCTCTCTCTCTCTCTCGAAAACAGTTTAGTTACATGTATCTGGATTAAAATTACTTTTTAAGGAACCAGTCGTATTTAAAATAATACAAAACTATTCAAGAGTGTCATCTCTCGTATTTACATACAACACTGACGAATGTTATTTTAAGACAAAAGAGATACGAATATGTGTTCAAATTAACCCGATTGGATTGAAGTTCATGTTATGTTAAAAACAAGCGCTCCTTTGACCTTCACACGTACATGTCCTGGCGCGTGACTCTACTGCGTTCTAAGTGTTTTCTA
Source organism: Cyrtodaria siliqua (assembly GCA_037043455.1). Classification (NCBI taxonomy): domain Eukaryota; kingdom Metazoa; phylum Mollusca; class Bivalvia; order Adapedonta; family Hiatellidae; genus Cyrtodaria; species Cyrtodaria siliqua. The sequence continues at coordinate 23,445 of JAWPHD010015000.1, read as the reverse complement.
AGTGCATATAGAACGTCTGATACAACATACATGAACATGAATAAACTAATATGCATCTAAAGGTAAGTTTTCAACTGTAAAATTGATTAAATGTGCCTGTGTTTTAGCGTTAGTTGACATGTACAATATCTGAAAGCGAGGGAAATACAAGAAAATCCCTTTTGTTCTAATTTAGAAGGTCAACAATAGCAGACGAACGTCAAACAAATAAATACACGATGCCTGTGTTTGAATAAATATTAAGCAACACAACAATAAAACTTGCCTGCAGTAGTACTCTCCGCTGCTCCTTTTATACCGTTGAAAGCAGTATCTCCTGAAAACATGTTCACAATAGTCTGCTCATTTATGTCCAGCTCCTCAACATGGGGGCCCCCACCTGTTTTTCGCATCTCCTTATTATATACCATGTTAGCTTCCGTAGCTGCACTTTGTAGATTCCCCCATTTGTTCCTAACTTCATCAGCAGACCGCACTGAATAGCCTAAAAGTGCCACCCGCTGTGCTATGTCCCTCCAAATTTTGGCTTTATCATTTGTCGCTTAAATTTACCACTTCCATCTAACCGCTCCTTTACCTTACCATATTCATTAACAATGACATCAGCCTCACTGCCATTACAATTGACACTTCTCTTTCTTTTTTTCTTTTCACTCTCCTCAGTCACACTTGTGTTCACATTGGCATCCATTTTCAAAACAACAAAAATGTTGCATGATGGGAAGAGATGTTCTTGTTAAAGTCCTTGTTAAGTCTTAACGGAAAGTTAAATTTCTCGTTAAGACTTAACGGAAAGTTAAATTTGTCGTTAAGAGTTAACGGTCCGTTAAAGTTAACATGAACTTTTAACGAATAGTTAATTAACGACAGCGTTAAATCTCTTTGAACAACAACTTTGTTAACGGGCCGTTAGTTAATTCTTGTTAAGGATTTAACGAAAAGTTAACTAAATTCTCGTTAAAGTTAACGGTGTATTTGAACAACTGGGCCATTATATCTAACAACAAAAACAAGAAAATACGGAAAAAACACAAAGAAAGCTAAACATAATATGGTCTAAAATGACCAATGTAACACGACTGAAATCATCTTTAAGCTTTATTTACCTTGATCTTGTGATGTTCTTTATGTTCTCGTATTAATGTTCAGGTAAATCCTCCAGGAGCAGTGCGATACATTTTGTTGTTGTGACATAAAGATAGATTTAGTACTTTGGTTTATATTTAAAGCATACTTAATTAAATCAGAAAAAAAGAGAGATGCAATATCAAAATGTATTTGCATTATTTGTGATGTATAATTATATAACTACTGTAATGGCATTATGTAAGCTATGTGATTGACAACTGACAGTTCATACCCCAATGAACGCACACCAAATGACACTAATCCTTTATAATTGCCATCCAGGATTGTTTCAGTGTTAACTAATGTATATTTTATTTCAAAATGTGCATCTATAAGCAAGATCTCATCTATTCCGCCACGCGCGTATGAATGTTTTACCATATTTGGAGTGGCTGTTTTAAGATTATTTTGGGAAAATGACAATGACGTCACAGTACACAAACCTGGAACTTACCTAAGAAATCCGCCACTTTAGTTTTGAACTGACGAGAATTTCAAAGGAATTGAATAAATTGAATTGAACTGGTTTCAAGGCGCACCAACACATGAAAGGTTATACGCGCCTAACAGGAATGAACATGCCAGGCTCATCCTCCATTTACATCGAGATAAAATATGGAGAATGGGCCTAGATCCTTCTTACCTGCATAAATTCAGAGTTGCTGCAAATCCTCTTGTAGACACTCCATTTACGCTGGAGCCACGTTTATTGTTTTTCTGCCACTGCTCTAGTGATTTAAGCGAGATGGCACCTGAAACAACCCAGGGGTCATGATGAAGATCTTTAATGAGCATGAACAAAAAAGTGATAAAATGAATAGATAGAAGGATTAAATTAGTTGATATGAACAAGAAATATACGACACAAAAAGGCTTATATCTCAGAAACAGAGTTTTAAATGTGGAAAATTTGATGTATGTTTTTCGGATAAATCTAGTGTTCGGATAACATTTACAGAGTCAACCAACGTAACCAGAAAGAACGGAATATTATGTAAGTAAGTTACTTTCACTTTGATCATTGGTATTAGGCAAGTGACATTTCATACCCCAATGAACACAAACAAAAATCTGAAATTGAAGAAAGAAGAAGAAGAGCTGACAGTTCATACCACAATACACACATACACACAAAGACACTAAACCCTTACATGTAACTTTCAAAATTTGAAAGGAGTTCAATATACACATGGCATGGCTCTCAGTTGTAGGCGCCCTCTTTTGAGCACGCCCGACGGCTTAACATTCCCTCCGTGTTCGCAGTACCTTTCCCATATACAATTTGATTTAAGGTTCTATTGGAGTTAATACGAGCCTTCTTTGACCGGTTTGGAGCCTTCTTAATGTTTTGATATTACATCTGGATTTGTACAAAAGAGTTTATATCAAATAAAGAAGAAAACAAAATATTATTTGTTTTATGTCAGAGAAGGCTCGGATTTTGCGGGAGTGTGTTTAAAACTCCGGGATGTGACTCCTTCGAGAATCGAACCCAGGGCAAGCGGTAACTCCGATGTTAATGTGTTGTTGATTTTTTCCAATTTTGTTCTAAACATTGTCAAATGTGTGGTATGAATTCTAAGCACAAATGAATAATCGTAAAACAGTAAACTAACTTCATATTTCGTTGTCAAGAAACGTAGTCAATGTAAAAAAAATAAACAATTGAAAACATGTATTTCAAAAGAACGCATTTTGTTTTAAATTAATGTCGACTTCTTCCTGACACACGTAAATTTCAGTTGAACAAATATGTTTGTTATGTTATATTGCATAAAGTTTGGTTCTAATATCCTTCAAAACAAGTTTTGATTGTACCTGCTCTACACATCACTGCGTTTCATCTCGGACATTTGCGTGAAAAGTGTGTTTTGTTTGTTTTATGTTTTTTTATGCATAAACTGCCAACTGTCTGTAGTTTCATTGGTTCAATCACAATATAAATCACTCCGAACACTCCGGAACGTTTCACAATGTTGTAAAACACAGAGAAAAAAATCAATAAACAATACTAATTGAAAGAATTTGATATATACAGAATTTGGGTTTAAACCCATTTTCAACATAAACTTTTTAGTGAATTTGGGAATGATAATAGGCTGGTTTTCATGCATGTGGATGTCGAATCACGTACATTTATTAAACCGATTTCATTAAATTTTTGCGAGATTCAACATTCTTTACACATGCATAAAACCACGAAAATTAAATAATTCTACATGAATTTTAATCATATTTTCATGAGATGTTTCTTTTTAATTCACACATAAGCTTAAATAGTTTCAAGGTGATTCCTGGAACACATGACATCACGTTGGTTAAAAAAGACGCGTTAAATACACATGTTTTTTCAAAGTATTTTTGTATTGTTCTATCATAAAATAGAAATATAATCATTTTAGAGTTAGTCGTGGCATAAACGTTGTCTCAACTTTGTTTGTTTTTTGTATGAACTTCATGAAACTCGTGGAAAATGTTTCTTTTGTAGCTCATCAGAGGCTTGTTAAATAAAAGATTCATTTAAACTTGTTTCATAAATTCTACATGAAATGGTAAAGTGGTAGTTTATTTGATATCCTCTGTATTTTTATTTCATGTGAATTTCTGGTTAGCCTAGGAAAGGGATCAGAGACATGTAAATGCTGTCTTGAACTTTCAAGTTATGACACATTTCAGCATTATTTCAGTACTTTCACTTTGAAAACTGAAAAGTGCAGTTGCTGAAACTGCAGCTAGAATTTGTGATGAAGCCATTCATAATTGAGTTCATAGTAGTATTGCCAGTTCCATTACATGCCACCGTGGCTCCTGGTGTGATACTATGGGTCGGTGCTCTCACATCTGTAATTTGTGGTGTCGTCATATATTTGACTGTGGCGTTTATAGCTTGGGTACTTTTTGGTACAGGTTAATTAGTACTAATATTCGAGAGGTTTCTGCTTATATTTTGCTTGTGTTGTGTGCTCGGCCGAGTGTAAAGTTTTATTGAAAGTTCATTGGAATGGTCTGATGCCTTACCGGTATATCTGCATCAGTCATAGCGCTCAATGCAGCTGAGCGTAGGCAGTGGTGTGTGAACCTAGTTTGTTTGATATATCTGGCATAAAGTTACTAAACTGCCTTTTCCCTACGTTTTTCATTGTATACCATATTTTGTTTAGTTGGAAGGGGGTGGGGGTTATTCAATTGCTGATTTATCAACATGGCAAAACAGAGTTTTAGATTGTGGGTCCTGCTTGCTAAGAAATTACTTTAAACTGTTCAAAGGACAGTTCTTTTCACCAATGGCTTACATCTTTTTGTCCAAATGTTCCTCCTTAGCTTTCAGATCCCCTCGATGATTCTTTTGCTGTGTTTTGTGATTTAGTACAGCATACTCTGCCCCCGTTTCATCCACCTTAAATTCAAAACTTTGGGGTGTTAGCTGAGAATGAAACTCGAGGTTCTTTTCACCAATGGCTTACATCTTTTTGTCCAAATTTTCCTCCTTAGCTTTCAGATCCCCTCGATGATTCTTTTGCTGTGTTTTGTGATTTAGTACAGCATACTCTGCCCCCGTTTCATCCACCTTAAATTCAAAACTTTGGGGTGTTCGCTGAGAATACAAACTGGATGGACAGATCAACACAAGCCCTGTAGCGTAATGTAATGGGATTGTCCTGCATCAAATACGAATATACAGCGGACATATCTTCTTAAGGTATGATTCGATTGTGTTCAGTTGGTCTCAACAATTTTTATTTGTGTTTTCTTTCAATTTTCCATTTAGCATGTCATTTGCTTTCTTGAAAATTGCATCACTTACACTATTAAAACTACGCTTTCACTCCACCTGCAGATATTTATTTAGGGCGGTTCTTATGTTGTTAAGACTATTTTTGTGGTACTCCTCTGCATGAGCTTTCGGTAGTTTCTCGGACCTTGTTTTTGTCTGCTTGGGTGTGAGCTCCGCATAGAAAATAATAAGTTTCTCCGCCAAATCTTCAGGTTCGACCATTTTCAAGTCAACTTCCGTTTCTTTGTCGGGGCACCATTCTGAAAAATTAATGGGTAACTTTGGAATACTTTTTAATTGAATATTTTAGGAATATCATCATTTGATTCGAATGTTTTTCATCGCCCTTTTGGGGCCTTTTTAACAGAATACATTTGATCGTAGGTAACAAGCAGAATTATAATTGTTGGAAGTCATTTTGTTGTGTATTAAAAGAACGAAGTGCATGGCATGGAAAAATCGTCAAATACCCATTATATTAAAAGATTTACAGTGTACAAATTCAAGTTGCATTCTCAAACTTCCTGTGGTGTAGTGGAAACATACATATCATTCCTTGGTATGAGACCTTGGTTCGAATCCAGTCAGGTAGAAGATTACATGTAACTTATTTGTTTGCACATTGTACATTTTGTCGGTTGTAAAAAACAAAAACAAAAAACACTGAAATTAACAATACCTATTTAAAAAAAGGGTCAGTATTCCTTTTCTCTGATCGATAGAACCAGACATGTATCAACCTCATCTAAAGGCAATAATTGTATAATATATTTACATTTTAGAAAAAAAAGTGTTATATCCCAATTGGCAGATATTTTTGGTTGATTCTGGAAAGCGCTGCTCATTTACTCTTTCCAGATTGTCTTCAGTGAGTGACTTAAATCTCTTGGCTTTTGGCTCATGTTGAATTTCTGGCTCATTTTGTTAGGAAGCAGTGGTGGCTCAGGAAAAATTGGTCCATGCATATCTGGCTCAGTTGTTTTTCTGGAATCTCGTGAATGTCTGAATTTGACTGTTCAGCTCCAACTTCTGATAAAATGTTTTCCAAAATCTCGGGAGTACTCCAGTCACGGGAGTACTCCCAGTCACCCACTATAGCATCTTTTAGTTCATTCTGTGAAATCTCCTCTATAAACGGCTCGTCAAACACAGTTGGGTCAATTTCAACCATTTCTTCATCCTCAAATAATGGTACTCTTCATCTTCCATCGTTTGACAGCACAGGTATACCTGTGTTTGACGGCGGCTCTTTGACAGCAGACGGGAAGTAAATCTACCTTGACCGCTGCATTTTCTTCCAAAAAGTTCAGATATAATTGAGAAAAAGATCGCGAACGTACTATACAAATGAAAACAACATATATGCAGACAAAAACGTTTTTATTTTAGTAGCATTTGGTCGACAAACTTAGTAAATATTAAAGAATAGACAACTATGACAACTACTGTCGCATCATTTTTAGTGCGTGTTTATTACGTCACGTGACGCATTCCATTTATAGCCGGGAAATTCCCAGTCATAATATTCTATTCGTAGTCACATGTACGCAGAATAGCCAAAATACATGATAATAATACTGATTGCAATTATACACAGGTCGTCGCATCTTTTTAACAATACCTAAAATCCAAGACCAGTCGCTAAATCTACACATTAATGCCATTTCAAACAAGTCATCATTTTCAACATATTTTCGTAATTGAGGAGTTTGATTCAAAAATGGTACTCATTTGCCATTTTAAAAATGAATGCGTCCTATTTCGAATCCAGTGTGTTTATGTCCATGCAACCGCCAGAAAAGTAAATGTATGGTAATTGGTATTGTTTAAAAGAACACCCTGGCACTGGAATGAGCCTGACACACGAACGTATGTAAAGCATAAAGAGTTTATTTCATAATGTATCACTCTCTCAGAATCACTCTTGACTATGAACATATTTGCTTTCAGGAGATTTGTGGCATGAAAGTGGCATAGACCTATCTGGTTTTACTCAGATACAAACTAGTAACATGACATCATGGCCATCACTCAAGATAAAATTACTCGACATGTTCTACTTTAAAAAGAGTATGATAATGGACCTTTGGAAACGGCCGAGCACGACACATACGAAATATTGCAGTCTCGGTTTGATTGAGACTGTTCATGAGCGGTAGTGAAATATGCTAGCTACCGCTCACGCCCTCTAGCCCCGGGTTGAGCAGAACGCAATATTCATAAAATCAATAGTACACACTTTTAACCATCCCGAAGATGGCATGCATACGGCGGTGGACATGGAGTTATTTGCTTCCCCATGTCGTACGGCGTATGGTCCCAGTATCTAATAAAATTAAATGCCCCGAAGAGCGAAATAAACATAATGGAATTTAGTTGGGAGCAGCGGTTATGAAGCCTGCGTATCACAAGGAACAGCCAAAAGACTAAATTAAAAAGCAGACAACATATCCTATAAGTGGTTAAACAATACCCAGAGCCTTTTATCGGCCGGAGAAGTGGAACCACCGAATCAAAAATTAAGTAAGCAAACAAAAGAAATTGAAAATGTACCACCGATAACTAAATATAAGTATCGGGCTCAGCGATCTCCAAAGATCGAATGAATAACAGTACTGATTGCAAGCGCAGTTGTATAGCTTATTCAATTAAAACCAACAGGAAGTAATTGCTATCCTATTGTCATTTTTACAAGGAACTTATTGCAGGGGTTGCTTTATTGTCGTGGGGATATCCAGCCCCCATCACATATGACAGACTTATGAAACAGTCAACTATTGTTTAATTGTTATGTTTTACATTTGTGAACGGCATCATATATCAAACATATTTGCTTACGGAGATGGGCTTTAAAGCTATTGTGAGATGTTTCAAAGAGAAATCTTATTAGGGGGACACTCCCTACCCGCTCCCCCCCTACTAGAGTCTTCATAAACCTTGTTTTATATTATAATTATTTTATTATTTTTGTTTACACGTGTGAATGACATAATTCCTTTAACACTCATTTTGAAAAAAATTTGCTTTTCCAGAGCTTGCGTTTAAAGCTAAGTTTCACAGGGATCATATTGTCGTGGGACACCCCAACCACCACCCCCCTCCCCTGCCCCTGCCCCGCCCCTGCCCCGCCCAATCCCCATACACACAAACCACAAATGACCTGATAAAACACTATTTTATATAATTTTTCTTTTTATATTTGTTTATATTTGTGAACAGAAAAGAGTTGCTTTCCGGAGATGGGCTTTAAAGATTGTATGACATGTTTCACAGGGGGATGGGGAACGGGGTGAGGTACACCCCAAACCGAGTACAATGGACTTGACAAACATTATTAGCAGGGGCATACTCCCTTACTTCTGGGGGTAGATCAAACTTGGAAACCAAATAATAATATTTAAAACAATATTAAAAAGTAGAAAAAATGCAATAAAAATCAGAGAAGGAGAGTAGGGGTGTGTGGGTGGGATAAGGAAGAATTTTACCTCTTTTTCCAAAGATTAAAACAAATGGAAGGGGGACACCTGCTCTCAAACCCTTCCCAACTCGGGCGCTTATTAGGAGTATGTTGAAAACAGGGCGTAGGCACTACACTCCTGATTAATTATTTGGATTCTTGACAGAGACATGGGCTCACATTCCCAGCCTGGAAATTATATTCACCTGAGCCGTCAGGCGAGGTAGAATGTAATTTCTAGGCAGGAAATATGAGCCCATGTTCCCAGTCAAAATCCAATTTGTCAAAGTTGGTCAGCCTCTTCTCAAATAATTAAGACACATATTCAACGATTGAAATATTAAAGAGATGTGAATTGAAACGAATTGTATTACATACTGAAAACGGTATCCCTTGGAAGTAACAAACAAGAGCGAAAGGTAGCAGACTCGGTTTTATTGAGACCGTCCGCTAAAATAAACGTTAGTGTGAATTTCAATAAATACTGAAATCAGACTAGGTTTTTACTGAGACTGTTCATGAGAGGTAATGTGTGGTGCAACATCTCTCACGCCCTCTAGCACTGGCTTAAATGATATTCTTTTTTAAATCCAGACAGATTGGGCTTGATGATCCCAAAGGACCAGTATGTAGTAATACTACTGATTTGGTGTCGGTGTCACTTTTTACAACCGCCACACAGCACTAAGCAACCGCTAGTGTGAATGTCAATAAATACTGTAAAAGGATCCCTTTGAAGCAACAAACACAAACAAGGGAGAAAAGTAGCCGACCCAGTTGATGAGCGATAATGTAAGGTGCAACTAATATCACGCAACCTAGCAACGGCTTAATCAGTTTTGCTGCGACTTCAAATCAAGTATGGATAACACAATATCTTTTGCTATTATTGTGTTTTTATGTACCAAGCATCTTATTTTAAATAATAAGGGCTATTACTAGTTATAGCCATAGTTATTGGGAGGGACCAAATGTTTCGTAAGCTAGTTCTGCTATGGTATTTTCGTTTATTTGCGCATGCGCTGTCTATCTACTTCCTTTTATCTTGCTGAAGCACACATGAGGTCGGTACTTTTTCATTTGAGTATAAAACTGATTTTTCCCCACCCACCTCACCCTTTCTTTTTTAGTGAGGTTGATCTTTGTCATTCTCGTTAAATCCGTTGATCCACTACTATTCAACACCTTCCATCCGTTTCGTTTTTGTTGTTGGCCACAATTGTAAATCCTCCGTTAAGACAAAATTACTGCTGTCTTCGCATATTATTTCAGGAACGTCCACGTTACAAAACAAGCGTGGATTCGAAAACACAACGATAAACCGGAGGCTCAGTAATTGGTGCGGATCCAGAAGCAGAAGGATATACCTGAAGAACGGTGTCGGCGCGGAGTTGACAGGAGAATGATATACCAGAAGATCGATAATCGGTGCGGCTCCAGAAGCGGAACGATATACTATGAGATCGGTGCGGCCCCAGAAGATGCCGTCAGCGATTCCTTCTATTCAGTGAAATCAAATGTAATGACAATTAGCAATGTTATAATTAGTAAATTTCAATGTAATACTGACCACTGTTTCCCAGGGTCGGGATTACAGCATGAAAATTAAAGCCTGTTGGGGCTTATTGATGGTGCATCATGCCTAGTTCGGTCGTGCATATTATTGTAAACATTACAAAAGAAATAACGTTCAAGTGATTAAATGAAGAAACATTTTACATTAGCATTAGAGTTTTGAATAAACAATTTATTAAAGCCCTTTGAGGCTTCACTAAGGGTATACGGCCGTTGGGCCATGCCCGCTTTTGTTTGAGCCTTTTGGGGCTTCATCTCTTGTTTAAGCCTATTGAGGCTTCCTTAAGGGTATCAGTCTTATGGGCCATGCCCTCTTTTGTTTTACATGTTTAGGGCTGCCATCTAATATGTATGTGTTTCCGGCAGCCCGCTATTTGGAGCCGCGCCCAATATTTGCCATACAATTTAATAAATGATAATATTTTCTTATGTGTTTGTCCGTTGGTGCCTTCCCAATAACAGTATAGAAACATACAATGGCATTACTCTGCAAACAGATTATTGGAGAAAGGACTTGTTAATTTGCCTTTATGTATTTTACGTGAAAGACATGAATCAGTATATTTTTATCTATGCACCATTATATGTATATAGCTCATGTTTAGACATGTATCATTATCGAATATGCACCATTGTGCATTTTATGTATAAAAATACAATAATATCAAATATGCACCATTATGTATTTTATATAAACATTCATCAATACATTATCAAATATGCACCATCATACATGGTAATACATCATCGTTTTTTAGTATACATTGTATTCATTTCATTTTATTTTATTTTTATGAACATGAATATAATAACAACTTGTAGGAGCTTCATTTATTAAATATTGCAATTATAATTATGTTTAAACAAACTATTGCAGTTTTCGGCGAATTTTGTTAAAATGTGCAACTGTTGGCCCCATACGAAAGGTGTGTCCTAGCTTCTGACACGTTAGGACTTTCTTTCACTTACTCAGTGCAATTTGGTGAATATAAAAATGGTGAAACCATTTCTGCTGCAATTTATTTAGAGTGAATCCCAATTATCCTAGCCTAGATGCAATTAGTAACTTACTTGTTTTGTTGAGTAATAAACTGGAATATGCTGACGAATAGGAACATCGCCGGTTACCCACGGAGTATAAAGAAATGTCGCCCAGTGGGTATCCGAGGATTGGATCAGAACAGAACAGGACATAACTTTATTGGCGGCGTGCCATGAGCGCGCAGCCTATACTTGTATTTGTTTTTGATGCTGCATATGTAGGAGCACGTGACATATGGAGAAGCACGTGATTAAACATGTTGGGGTAAAAGACTGGCCAAAATGTTGGGGTAAAAGACTGGCCATAAGATCGTGTTGTTGTATTGAGCTTGCTGTAATGAAATTGGCGCTATGTCAAAGTCCATCTATTAGGTAACTATTACAGCTACAACTTTGAAACTTTATTCAGTTGTTCTACATCATAACATGACACAGCACATCAGTTTCACAACTCTGTGCTGCTTTCTGCAAAGGTTATGCCCCTTTTTGAACTAGTATATTGGTTAAGTTTTCCGTTATGCTTTTGCTTTTTTCATACTTCAAGCTTGTATATTGTAAACGTATCGACTAACTATTGTTTATTATGCCATCAACTGTGTACAATTAATTCCATACATAGGAGAAGAACATCATAAGTATTTTATTTTCGTTCTAATCCTTTTTTGTGCTATTGTGTACAGATTCCATGCTGTAATAATAATGAGAAATAAAATATGTTTAAACCAAGTTTTCCGTAAGGTCCACTTTTTAGCCAGTATGTTTTTTGAAAAAAATACGACTATTGTCATCCCTTGATCGGCGTTTGCGTATGCCTTGTGTGCATTGATTTGAACAAGACGATGTAATAAGAATAGCTGAAACAATCAGTCATTTGGGCTGAAATGTAATTATTTAATGTAATTTCAATTCAAAATAAGAGGCCCAAGAAGGCAGGTGGACTCTCAAATTGCTAAAATGGTTCTTACAATAGGGTTGTCGTCATAAAATTCCCTTCAATTCTTCTTTTAAAAAAGTGTAATATATAAACCACAACAACACCCTACAAAAAAATGCAAACCCTTGAACCATACTAAGAAATAAGTGAAAAAAACTAATACAAAAAAACAACAACTAAAAAACTCACAATTTTAATTTTAAAAAACAAATAATAATTATACAAGATTTTATCTGAAACAATAAAACAATTTCAAATAAAAAAAAAAGAGATTTAAATAATAATAACAATAAGCATGTTTCACAATTTTTTTTTTAAAATATTTTTCTTTAACAACCAACAGAAAAAAATTAATAAAAAAGGAGTACTAAAATAAAATAAATAAAAGTTATCCCCCGATGGGATTCGAACACACGACCCCTGGTTCCCAAAAAAATTAGATATAAAAGTAGCATTCAAGGACGACAGTCAAGCATTTTACATATTTAAGAATAGTAATGGCCATAACTCCGGTGTGAATGGTCCGAATTGGCTGGTTTTCGAATTGTCCGAGCTTTCATTAATATCAACAACCTGCCAAAGTATGGTAAAGATTAGGCGAAAAATGAATTAGCATATATAAGAAAATCAAGGACCGTAATCACAGTGTTAATGTTCCAGAATGGCTGGTTTTGGCACTTGTCCGAGCTATTATTAATATCAACAATCTCACCAAGTTTGGTAAAGATTGGATGAAGTTAAAAGCCCTTTTTTGTTAATGAGGCAAAATACAGAATATTTCAGAAAATCAAGAGCCAAAACTCCGGTGCTACTGGTTCGATCTGGTTTTCAAACTTTACCAAGCTTTCATTGTTAGCAAGAATTTGACCAAGTTTGGTTAAGATCGGATGAAAAATGAAGGCCCTATCATGTTAACGATGCAAATGTTAAAGATAACGACGGACGGCGGACGACGGAAAACTCGCCATCACATAAGTATACAATAAACAAGTAAGGGTACGGAGTTATTCTTCTAAAGTAAGACATTTTATGAATGTCTGAACGAATATGTGTAAGTTGAGTGTTCAAAACAAATATCGGGTGTCTTTCTTTAGGATGATCCGTGTAGACAATTTACGCTATATCAACAATATAGATGATACATAATAAAGCATAATTTGTATAGAACATTTATGACCTTCTGATTGTGACCTTGCATTGTTAGCTGGGTAAGTAGGTGGGTAGTTAGATAGGTGGGTACGTGGTTGGGTACGTGAGTGGTTAGCGAAGGAGGAAGGGGAGGAAGGGAGGGAGTGACTTACGCAGGTATGAGGAAGGGAGTTATGGAATGACGAATGTAGGTATGTAAGAAGGTGAGTATGCAAAGAGGTAGGTAAGATGATGTTCGGCTGGAGGAAGGGTGGATGGGTGTGTGTGGGTCTGTCGGTCGGTAGATAGGTAAGGGTCGTTTGCAGGTATATAGGGAGGAGAATCAATGAAGTATGCATGTAGATATGTAGACAGGTAGTCAGCATTGATTGATTTAAATGTACACGTGTTACAAAAACTATTCCATGTTTAAAGAGACTAAGCCTCCAAAATTACAATACACAACCATTTATCAAAACTCTAGCCAGGTGTTCAGGTCATATAATAATGTATATGTGCCGTTATAAAATAAAGTTTCATTCAAGGGTTCTTAAAATACTCGTGATTGAATATGCGCAAAATTAATTTTGAGTTGGTTAAACCCGTTTCTATTGTATCTATATAGTTTATCTTCTCAAAATAAATATGTACATAATAAATATATATCTCTCGTAATCAATAGGTTTACCAATCGTATAAACACTTATTTTCCTAGATCATCGGAAATAAATGGTTGAGGCAGATCCGGTTGTAGGTTTACAAACGATGTACATGTGTTGTAAAATGGATACTTTTAAGCGCACGCATATTATACACATAGCGATATGTAAAGCCGTATAATCTGGATGTAACTGTGTGAACATCAATCTATGGAGATTTAATATTCGTTCACAAACGGAAGTTAATAATGTGAGTAGAAATCTGTGTTATTCGTAAAAAGAATGAATAGTAATACAAACATATGTATGTTCTAAGTAAGATATTTTACAGAAAGTCCTTATAATCCAGGGTCCGTATTCATAAAGCTTCTTAGCATTAAAATTAAGTCAAATTTTATAATTTTTTAAAACCCCATTTTGGCTTTTTCTATCGATATACGATGTTTTATCTTATAATTGCTATTAAGGTTATGGATAAATAAAGTCTACAGCTAAATCTTTAGCTTAAACTATTTTAAAATAGATGGTTTGCAGTGTTCCTGAGAGGTTAATAAGGAGATTTAAAAGTATGTAAAACTCATAATTTTTTCACTTAAATTGCATTATGAATACGGGTCCAGGCGCGTAGCTACGCCCGCGACTACATATAATTAAAAAATCTATCATTTTGAAACGATAGGGAATTTGATATAATATGAAAAGTGGGGAAGGCATATCCTATGCGACATTTAACATCTAATAGTCTTCAGTCCTATAATAACTATTATAACTAATAACGATCACATCTGTCACAACAGTGCGTCGGCAAAACAGTTTACTGTTATTGAAATATATATATATACAATGTATATCAGTTTTATTAAACTCACGTTTTTTGGGGGAAAAAAATGTAGTAATACTAAAATCGCCTCCATTTGCCTTCGTTTGTCCGACTGTCTGTCCGTACTTCCGTTTGTCGGTCCATTACCATATCTCATCCTAAACCGCTGAACGGAATTCAAACAAACTTTGGATGTGACTTGACCAGTTAGGATGGGGGAGGGAGTGGGCGTGAGTAGAGAGAGAGAGAGAGAGAGAGAGAGAGAGAGAGAGAGAGAGAGGGTGATAGGGGTATCATTTGATTTTCTAAAATGATTTCTCAAATGAAATGTTATGATCTTAGGATTACATTATATACATTTGTTTTCTGCAATGCAACCGGAACTCTTCGTTAATTTCCGTAATCGGTATTTCCTAGTGGCGGAATCTGACGAAGACGTCCGTAGAACAATCGGAACGTCATTTGGCGTTCCCGCCACTGACGGAAAAGGCCGAGCAATGTTACGTACCCAGCGGGAGATATTTCACAGTTGGGAGATATTTCACAGTAGAGCAAACGAGTAGATATAGCTTTTCTATTCCCAGTATTTCCTATACAAATCACAGACAAATATGTAATATAACCTTTTATCATTTTATAACATCTTAACGAACGTTGTCAGGGGATATAATGTGTCTTACGACTTTTTGCCCATTCCTTCGTTCATGTTCTGTCCGGTGGTTAATTGATTTCGTTCAGTTAAATCTTTTTCCTTACAGGTATGAAAGCACTTATTATTTTCCCCATAGACACCAATGTTAAAGTGTCACATATTAATGATTTGCTGCAAATTCAACTCAAGTATGGATAATGCAGCAGTGTAATGATTTTTCCAGTGGAAAAATCACCAGAAAACGTGGGGTCACAAGACATGTAAGAAAGTTCTTGTTTGTTTACTAAACAGGTCAAGGGTACAGCTGTTTTTATTGATCGACAGTTTTCATTACTCACAAAGTGTAAGCATAGAGTCGAAATTTCGAAAATGTTCATCAGTGATCCAGTAAAACCTATTTATACGCTTCTTATAC
This sequence comes from Cyrtodaria siliqua, assembly GCA_037043455.1. Taxonomy (NCBI): domain Eukaryota; kingdom Metazoa; phylum Mollusca; class Bivalvia; order Adapedonta; family Hiatellidae; genus Cyrtodaria; species Cyrtodaria siliqua. The sequence goes on along the minus strand of JAWPHD010015000.1, from coordinate 7,861 downwards.
ATATAACCACAAAATCGAATAGAAATGAGCAGTTTTCCCCTACTTATAACGCTCATTTCCATCAAAAAAGGAGGGATTACTTTTTATTATAGGAACTACATTCGACTACACCTCGGAGGTTTACATGTAATTAGTGGTGGTAAACCTAAACACTTCATATTTCATGGAAATATATATCTAAATCAATTAATGGACACCTCTATATTAATTGTTTGTTTTCCAAAGTATGAATGGCAAAAGTGATTAAGTTCAGAGTTCATGGTTATTCATCAATATATAGTGTTTATTTAAGAGGAACATTTTAATAAGCACACACACATCTTCAGTAATATAATGATAATTAAATCCAGTACATTATATTTCATAGAAATTTAGCAGAACTTAACTGAGTATATCTGTGTTATAAAACTGGTTAATGAAATAAAATTCGTATATATTTCTTGGAATTATTAGCATTTTGTGACCTGGCGCCGATTTCACCAATAATTCCTTAAGCTTTATGAAATACTGAACTAAGTCACTAAGTAAAACTTAGCAGAAATGTGTTTCACCAACATAAATTAAGTTTCTAAGCTAAGTAAAAAATTTAAAAACTTAATTAAATATGGACTGGGAATATATCTATTCTGCAAACAGTGTAAATAAAGTACATGCAGTTTGTATGGAACCAGTCAAAAATCATGATCACCAAGATGATTGTAAAAGATCATCTGTGGGTGCGCCAAGCTGTCGCGGAGGGATATTTACGCGCGAAAAACGTAAACGACCTGCGTTTTGAGCAGATTTCAGGATGGCGGTCAAAATGACACCAGTGGTGTAAATTGTATTCAGCTGACAATGTACAAAGATGACACACATAAACAAATAGATGTATTCGTTTGTTACACAGTGGATTTTAAGTTTTTACGTGTTTTGTCTATTCTGTTTTATTAAAAACACAATTTCTAGGCATTTACAAATCGCCGACCGTTTGGAATATTTAAGTGAAATTTGAGCTGTTAATCAAATTGATAATAACAATTTGTTCTTATAGCGAGAAAAAAGACGAAAGCAATAACGTCAAGTAAAAAACTTCCTCTACAAGCCTGCAAAATATCATTAACATTTAGAAAAGTTATTTTTTCTACCCAAAAAAACGTTTCATGACCGTCCAATGTCACGCGGAAATAATGAGTTTTTTTCAATCGGATGCTTTCAACAAATCACTTTTAAAATCACTTTTTTATTATTAAAATTCATAAAAAAAGTATACAAGCCATTTCCTTATAAAATAACCATTATTTTCATATTCTACTTTTTGTAAAATGTGCCGTCTATGTTGTGTTATTGTAAAAATTATCTCCGACAAAAAAGCAGTGAAATAGGGAAATGTCGGCTGTTTATCGATCGACTTCAGTTATTTTTATTTTGTAATTCAATTTTTATGGAGATTTTAACAGCGAGAAAAAAGACAAGAACATGAACGATGAGTTTAATCTTTCCTCTAGCAGTATTTAAATTTTCAAGAAAATTTGAAAAAAGTACTTTTTGCTACCCAAAAAAACGTTTGGTCACCAGTTAACGCAAGCGTTTCGAACGTTGTTTTGTGTAGTGCTGTTTGTGTTACACGGCATATGAGTAAACAGAATTCTGAAATTAGCTTATAAACGGTAATGAACAAAATGTCAATCAGCAGCTAAATGTTTATTAATAAATCGGTAACATGACTGATCTTTTAAATTCAAATTGTATTAAAAACATTGCAACAATCACAATACCGTGTTTTCCCGAAGTCCACACTCCAACACCACAAGTTACAAGAACTGTGACGTCACATGGGTTTTTAAAAGTTTCACAGGGTGAAAAGAAGTACGCGACACTTTTTTGTCTTCTCCATTCTCAAGGATGCGTGTGCTTATGTGTTTGTTTGTTTTTGGTCGGGAGCCCTTTTAAAAAAACCAAACATAGGCTATTATTATCTCTCCGACCGCGCCCACCCCCGCCCCTCCCGCCTTCCCCGCCCCAAAAAATGTGGTTATGGGTTTACATATGACTGACAGTCTGTAAGGTCATTTGGATTATAGACTCAAACAATATGAACTATGGGTTTATTGATTGAAACAACAACCTCAGATGGAGATGAGATGGAGATAAATATTCCCATCAGACATGCCATCACAAGGGGTTGAAACCCAGCCCAGCTAAGGTGCAACACCTTATCCACTGTATTACCGAGGCCTCTGACTCAAATCAATTACAGGTATCATCATTGTGATTTAAACAAGCAACATCTAGCCTACCCCCTACCATGAAATTCTCCCCTGAATGCCTGAAAGTCTAATCACACAAAAGTGGGTATTAGATTGATCCCAAATGAAATAAAACATGGGGTAAAACAATCGTGCCTCAACCGAGACTCAGTCAAAATTGACAGATTACTCTGGTGGTTAGGGCGTCCTTGTTTAGATACCCCTCAAAGAAAACGGGCATGACATATTGTGTTACCCTTGTCTGGTAGTTTGATTTCTCATTTAGTAAATCATACAACTTTCAAATGGCATGGAAAAACATGTTCATACTAAAAAAGTCAATGGGAATGAGCTTGACCTACTAACACACTATTGATTCTTGTTTATATGTGACCGACAGCGCTAAAGCGGGAAATCCGTGTCCAATGGACACATTTTCCAGTTATAGGTTGATGGTTGGTTGAATGGTGATTACGTCATTTTCATCAATTTTTTAGGCTATATATGACAAGCGTTTTTTTGTGTGTGTATGTGTGTGTGTCCTGAGTAGAATCAGTACTGTATACCTCCTACCATCCATAAGCATCGGCACCTTCTCACTTGTAAAAGGATCCCAGTGGGCTTACAATTATAGGAGAGTGTCCACTTATAGGAAGGGGTCCGTTAGGTAAACAATCGTACATGTCGGCGAACACATACCTGTCAAGTCTAACGCATTGGCCATTGAGCGTCAAACATGCATTTTTGTAAATCACGCTCACACGCATACGTTCTATGTTCTCACGCGTTCTGAATAGTTGCCTAATTTTGTTTGCTGCCGACTTCTTTTTTATAAAATATAGTTTACCCATTCTATTCTCCACCCAATACGCTCAATTTTCATTTTTCTTTGACGTTGATATTGTGTGTTTAAATGTGTTAAAAATAAGACAAATAATTATTTGTGACAAATAAATTCTATTAAATTGTACCACAGACCATCTCGGATTTCCTGCGCCCCGCCAACCTTGACACCCCAACCCAAGGAACAACCGCCCCTTAGAACCCCATATCACTCTTGACATCCACTGGGTCTTGACAGCTATGCAACCAGTCACCGGGTAGTAGCAAAATAAATTCAGTTCGTCATTAGAAGACGCGTGGGCTTATGAGATGTACACAGGTCTTCCTTTCTTTTTAAATGACATGTTTTGTCTAGTTTGTGCAAAATACATCAAGCGGGGATCAATTGGTTATCCCTACTTCAGTATTAACCCAAATATGTTTTGCTGCGGTCGGTCCCTTCGCTACCTCCCTTTCGATTTCTGAATGGTGATGATTTTTCTTCATAGTCTTTATCCGACTTAGTGTTTTCCAAAAGTTTGTAGTCTCTATGTAGGTCAAACTCTTAATCGTGAAGAGCGATGATAATAAAATATCCTTGAATAATTGATGCAAGTATTTGAAATACGGAGGCAACTGATTGGTTGAAACAGTAGAGTAAACACTAATTTAATATGGGAATTTTAAAATAACAAGAGCACGATATTTGTTATGATAGAACGGACCTCGTTATGTACTCAACGGAACTCGTCATATACTGGGTTTTGGGATAATACTCTTTTTAAGTTTCATGGGAGACACATGTCACCACAGTGCACACAGTTGCTCTCGGAGGTCACTGGTGCGCAAATTGTTACATATCTGTTATGTTTAATAAAACTGGCAATTTACTTAAACAGAGACAGTCTGCTCCATTTAATTGTACGAGGGTCATTCAATAAGTTCTGTCACTAACGTGTTTTAACAATTATGTGCTCGTTGAGAGTGTTGATGTTTGGTATCAAATGAACGAGAGTTTCACTACCATTCCATTGATGGTAACATGAATGCTGTATCTTTTGAGTGACGAAAGTTATGGAACATTTAATACATATCACTTATACATACTGAGGCATTTTCGTCCTGAGTTTTTTCAGGTATGTTAATTGTTACTTTTTTAAATGCCTGTTTCTCTTTAAGTACTTGTCGAAGACCTTTGAAATTTCTCATACATTACCAATTATATCTGTGCATTACAAGATTCAGAATTTAATCATGGTAGATGAAAAGGCATTGTCTTAGAAATTAACATTTTAAGCTAACATGTAAAATTAATTTAATGATAAATGGACATTAAATGGAAGGGCAGTCTTCTGAAATAGCGTTTTTGGATGATCAATATTTTCACTAAACATTGTACCAAATTATACAATAATGTGTTGAATATGAAATTTAAACACTGAAGGACCAGAATTTGTAAAGAAAATATGAAAGCATGTTAATACTATGAGAATAATTACGACATTTGAAAGATATTATAAAATTTCTGTAAACAAAATGAAGAAACTCAGTGTTATTTCTGCTAAAATTAAGGGATATGCATTCACTCATATCTGATTTGCAACAAGACCTTTCCGAATTCTCGAAAATCGTTTTCATGGATTATAGGTGAATAACAACAGATGGCGTACAACAAAATTTAAAAGCATAGAATTATTCAAATAGTTTTTACAACGTTTTGTAACAAGGACATTTTCAGAGATGCCAGTATCCAAAAGGTGTGGTAGGGGGAGGTAATTCAGGGGTTTAAATAACCGGACATTTTTCATTTTTGTTGTGGAATTTAAGAGAGCGAACCCAGAAGTACTATAAATACACTACTTTATCTCAGTGTAATATCCAGTTCAAAGGATATATGCCTAGTGACAGAACGTTTTGAAGCACCCTCGTAATACCTCATTTTATCTGAAATGTGACTTCAGTAAAAGGGCCCGCTCACTTGATGACCCGTGTCCAATGTAGTCACATGCAACAGTAACACAGAGGTCAGAGGGTGTAGTCTTCATGCATTATGGAGCAGAAACACGTTTTAAAGGGACTGGAGGTGATCTGGAAGAAGTATAGGCGACATTCCAAAAACAAATTAAACCTAATGCTTCAATGTAAATTTAAACTAAACTAGGTCCATGTTCGGTACGGTTTGAGTATTGTTGATCAAATGGTTTAATCTGGAAAACTAGACGACTTGACTAGTTTTTGATTCATTAAAACTCATTAATAATAATTTATATGATGCTTTACGGCGCTTATAATTTCTTGTTTTGTGAACATAGTACTTTATTTGAATTGGATGTGCAACTGATATCAATATAATCCCCTTTAAACTAATACTTATGATTTAGCAAAATAAAAAATCCGAGTGGTCGAGATTTCCAGACCAAAGATTTCCATCTTTTAATTGAATTGAATTGGGGTTTTAAGGCACACCAACACATGAAAGGTTATATGGCGCCTAACAGGAATGAACATGCTAGGCTCATCTTCCATGTACATCGAGATAAAATATGGAGAACGGGCCTAGAACCTTCTCACCCTGAACTGCAGAGTTGCTGCAAACTCTATTGTAGACACTCCATTTACGCTGGAGCAACGTTATAGTGTTTCTGCCACTGATCTAGTGATATGAGCGAGATGACACCTGAAACAATGCAGGGGTCATGATGAAGACCTTTAATGAGCATGAACAAAACATTATAAAATGAACATGAATTTGGTGGGGTTCTACCCCTCTGCCTTCCCCTCCAAAGGGATCTGCAGTGGCCCTATTATTTGCCCCGTAACCAAACGGGGCCCACGGAACACACGGGCTCATCATTAAATTACTCAAGTTTTATTACTAGAAGAGTGTTCCATGGAACACTTGTTTTGACTGCTATATATGCTTACATGTATTTCAGCAAAGACAATCTAACTATAGAAGCTTGAAGACAAGGGTTGCAATCCTTCATGAATTATGGAGCAGATTTTTAAATTGATGAAAAGAGGCATGCCTCTGTAATGGATAATTGATAAGGAAGAACTGTAAAACGTGCTAAGACCATAGGCCGGTATTTTGCCAAGTTAAGAGTTAGGTTATATTGCAGGTTAACGTTTTATGAAAAGTGGCATATCTATGCTAAAATGAAAGTCAAAAGTTATTGGACACGTGTAACAACATCTCCTGGGGAAAGATGAAGATGTGTGTGAAGTTTCACAAACATAGGTCAAATATCTTTTAAGTTATCACCAAGGTTAGCATGCAAGTTGATTTGTGCCGGACGACAAAGTGATCACTAAGCGTCTGCCATGCTACGCAAGTAGATACAAGAAGGGGTATAACTCTGCATTAAATAACTGATAAGGAAGATATGTATAAAGTTCCATGACCATAGGTCTATATTTTGACAAGTTATGGACTAGGTTAGGTTGAGGTTAGTTTTATGAAATGGGGCATAACTCTGCCGAATGAAATTCAGAGTTATTGGACATGTCAGTAGTACTAAACAAAATAAATTGACAAGGAAGAACTGGATAAATTTATAAATGTAGTGGCCTATATATATTTTTTCATCAGATTATTATGTCATGTTAAATGGCAACAGAAATCGACCCGGCAATTCCGATTGTAAATCAAGCTGAACGGATAAGACAGGTAATTTTGGCCTTCATTTGCATATTTATTACACAAGTGAATTATGATAAATAGGTCATGCAAGTTAGATGATGAAATATGCTTTTCAAAGTTAGGTCGCAGGGTAAAGGGACACATGACAATCTTGAAGTTTTTATCAAGCATAACTCTCGATTTATAATCCAGTATAATCATGCTTGCATACATTGAATACAATTTTGAGTTTTTATTTTTTCTTCGTTATTCTCCCATAGGTTTATATATATTATTGGTACAATAGGCTAGCGCTAGGATTTCCTTTAGCCTCCTACTACACTATCATCAAGTCAGAAATATTCAAAGGTCAAAGACAATTTGCTTAATACTATTCTTATATCTACAGTGATTTTTTGTCACCCTTTTGGGAATGGTACCGTTACCCATTCAATTAGGAAAATTCGCGTCATTTTGCCTTAAATTGGGAATAGTTCACTATCACACAAAAGCAATTTGGGAATGGTACCGTTTTTCGGTACCACTTGTATAAGGGAAAAAACACTGATATTAATCATTGAACAAATGCAAGTTATGTAGAAAAACTAACTGGACGCCGCGAGTTTTAAAATAATCCACATTGTGAATGTCCCTTTAAAGTGTGCCGGACGCCAGACAATGTTTTCTTTCTATTCCTTGCGGGCATAACACATACCATCACAACTGGACATTTTAGCGTGATTTTTTATACAAATGGAGAAAAATACAGTAAAACAATCATTTTATAAGTATTTGTAATACTATTTATTAGTGTTGGGAATCGGCTGAAAATGCATGATCATCAGAATGTTTAACCCACCGATGATCGATTAATAATCGATTAAACATGGCTGCTATAAAATACAAGTGTAAGCCTTGTTCAGACTATAATGAAGAAAAAAATCACACATTTCAAGTATGTTCTGGTAATAAAGGACCTGAATGAAACTGACCAACATATATTTTGTAAAAATTAAGTTGGGATACTCACTATAAATATGTGATAATTATAACTCATTTTATTTTCTTGTATATTTTGGTACAAGAGAATGAAATAAGCCATAATTTTCAACAACTGAATAAAGTCGATTATGAAAAATTGTAATCGATTAATCAGATCAAAGGCAGAACTGATCGATGATCGATCAAA